>SNQJ01S0049033.1:24940-47351 GCA_010110895.2 Picea sitchensis | reverse complement strand
ATCTCTAAACCCCTAGTAGATCAGTAGCATGCATGCATAGTTTTATCTTGATTGCAGGAAGCTTTGTGGAAGGAGCAGCAGCAGCAAGGAGATAACAACTCAACGGAGGATCTACTTCAACCGTTGATAAAAAGGTTAGTTCATTCTTCCCGTGTTTGTCTGAGAAAAGGGGTTGAGATTTTGGGTAGAGCCCTAGCTTATTAGTCCGTAGGGTAGAATACCCCACAACAAACACATCCAAACAAATTGTTAGCATATCATAACAATTTTTAGTTATTAATTTCTCAAATATGTTTATACAGAAAAATAAATATTCCCATGTGTGAGATTTATGCTCATTATGTATAGGTCTTGCAACTGTAGATATCAGTAATCCTTATGGGCTTACATCCCTACTGATCCAGATTTATAAATGGAACAAAATGAAATACATATTTATAAAAAAAACACAGAGATACAATGAAAATTGACTTCTATTAATAAATGAAATGTGTTGAACTGTAAAAAAATGCATAATGAAACAAACTCGCTTAAATGGTGGTAGTCGATCTCCGAGAAGAGACGTGACAACTACATGCATTCGCTAGAGCACATTACAATGAGGCTGAAAGGCAATTTTATCATAAATAAACAATGAGGAAACTCTAACATCCAAAAATCTAACCCTAGAAGATGAAATATCAAAAGAATTGTGGGCCCCGATGGGGTTAATTGGTACACAAACTTCCTCGGGTCATAAATTTTGCATATGATCTATGTTTGGCATGCTCGATATCCCATTGGAAAGGTATAGCTGAGAAGTACAAATTGTGGTCAACCCATATTATGCCTTTGGATATCGTTTGGGTGTTGTCACACCCATAAAATGTTGTTTAGGGCCTCAAAATGGCCTCGAAAGTTCAGGACCTGAAAAAAGTGTATAAAAACTGCCAAAATGGAAAATTGTGCTTTTAGCTAGTGGAATAGGTGGGTGGCCACCGATATCCACCTGGATCAATCCTCTCTATTAGGAATAAATGGTCTCCATTGCATTGAGTGCCCCCATCATATGGGGAAAATTCTACTGAACTTAGCCCCAAGTGAGCCACTTGCCTTGGTGTAGGAGTTGTCATGCTTTGAAAACCTAATAAAGTTGAATCCTTTGTTGGTGATTTCCCTTAACCTGTGTATGCATGATATTATCAATGATTTTTTGTTACATACAATCAGGGTTGATCTCTTTCAGTTTCAACTTCTCTGCAATCTTTGATGTGTCAAATAATGGTCGAAAGTATGGCCAAAGGAGGTCCACATTGAACACTGGATGCAAGCCAAGGAAGGGGGGAATACTTAGCTCAAAATCATTATCACCCACAACCTTGGTGATGGTGTAAGGTCCATGGTGAAGATGATGAAGCTTCTGATGGGGTCCTGTAAGGTTCTTATTTTGCAAATGCATCAAATATTGTCTCTCACCTGAAACTTCTGTGGCACTCGATGTTGATCATGGCATTGTTTGTACTTAGCATTTTATTTAGAAAAAATATCACGGACCTATTGGTTGATGTGTTGAATCTGTTTAATAAACTTGGTGGCTTTGTTGGCCTAAGACTGAACATCTGAAGATTTTTCTTGTGTGGTTGTAAGGGGAAGTGTGACATCTATGGGAACCAATGGTTGAAATCCCAGCCCCACCTAAAATGGTTTGTGGTCAGTCGATCTATGGAGAGCTCTGTTGTAGGTGTGCTAAAAATAGGGGACATTCTCATCCCATGTGAGTGGATACTTGGAGTTGTACATGCGTAAGATATGCATGATCATCCGATTGATGACCTCTGTTTGGCCATTAGTTTGGGGGTGGAAGGAAATGGATTTGGTGATCTTGGTTTCCAATATTGACCAGAGGCTCAACCAAACTGTGCTTAGTATCCTACTGTCCTGATCTGAGATGATGGTATGTGGTATCCCAAAATGTACCCACACTCGTTCGAAGAAGATATTGGCAGTGGCCTTCGCTGTGATACTCTTCTTGCGGGCTGTCAGAATGGCCATCTTAGAAAATTGATCAACCACCACAAAAACACATTCATTGCCCTTTTTGGTTGAAGGAAGGCCAGATATGTAGTCCATCAAGATGGATTCCAAGGGCCTGTCGCGAGTAGACAGATGGATGTATAGGCCTTTCTTCCTAATGGTTGGTTTGGAAATAGTGCAGATAGTGAAATATTGTATGTACTTTTTGACTTCCTATCGAATTTTTACCAATAGAAATACTTATGCAACATTGCCATTGTATTTTCCACACCAAAGTGTCCTTCCATACGACTATAGTGAGCTTCCCAAATCAAATTTTCTCACTTTCTTGAAGGAACACAAAGATGGCATAGATGGAATAATAGTCCATCCTAAATATGAAAGCCAGTGATGGACGTGCATGCACCCAACACCTGGTACGTGGTAGTGAAGTCAGGATCTCTCTCATAGAGTTGGGCCCACCTAGAGGCCTCATGTCTACAGGAGTGGAGCACCATGGTTAATGTTGCAACTGGAATTCAATTGAGGTAGTCAAATGTCTTATATTTGATGTTGAGATGAAACTACTACAAGTATGTGGACCACTTTTGATGGTGGTCGTTGTGCAATTTGACTTGCGTTTGCATGAATTGCAGAGGCTTGAGATTAGTGTGGATGACTATCTCCTTCCCAAGAATGTAATGATTCCATTAGTTGCAGGTTTGTATAGTTGAATACATTTATTTTTCATAAGTGGGGTACTTACGGAGAACATATGATAGTGTCTCACTATGATAGGACATTGGATGACTGTCCTAAGTGAGAATTGTTCCCACAACATAATCCAAGGCATCTATCTCAATCTCAAAAGATTGTTGCAGATCATTTAATGAGAGCATTGGGGCTAAGCACAAGTGATGTTTCAGATCACCAAATGATTTTTTTTTTGACTGTACCCATATGAACTTTTCCTTGCCACCACCCTTGGTCACTTGGATGAGGGCCATGTGATATGGGAGAGTCCCAACATGAAACTGCAATCACAATTAGCAAGTCCCAGGAAAATTTGAAGCTCGGTTAGTGTGGTTTGGGTTATCCTGTCACAAATGACTTGGATCTTGGTCAGATCCATGTGCACACCATGCTCATCAGCAATGTAGCCTAGGTGTTTGACATTATTCATGTCGAAGGAGCATTTTTCCAAGTTATCATATAGCTTGTGTTGTAGTAGAGTATGAAGGACCTATTGAATATGCTGCAATTGTTCTACCTAAATCTTGTTGAATATGAGGATATCATCCATATATACGACCACAAAAGAATTGGTGAAGGGCCACAAGATATCATCCATCAACCTCATGAAAGTGGTTGGGGCATTCGTCAAACCAAAGGACATCACCAACCATTCAAAAAGACCTTCTTTGAACTTGAAAGTAGTCTTCCATACATCATTATATTCTATTGGGACATGGTCGTAGGCAGACTTTAGGTCAATCTTAATGAAGTACTTGGCTCCATTGAGATGGTCAAGAAGGTCATTAGTTCAGGGAATTGGGTACCAGTTATTGACTTTGATTTTGTTTAGGGCCCTGTAATCAATGCAGAGTCACCATGTCCCATATTTCTTCTGCATGAATACAATTTGGCTTCTGCAGTGTGAGGATCTTGATTAGATGTGCCTCTTTTCAAACGACTCTTGGATCTGGCACTTGATTTCTTCATTTTGCATAAGATTTTAGTGATACACTGGTCCATTGGGTAAAGGTGTGTCAGGGGTCAGATCGATTGAATACTTGACCTAATAGTGTATAGGTACCCCAGTGGGTGAGGAGAGTATGTCTTTGTATTTCTCCACGACCTTGTCCACCTGCTTCTTCTATGAGGAATTCACACATCCAAACTCTCACTTCTTCAGTTTAAATTTATGCTCGATTTTGACAACGTATCGATAAGTTAGAACTAGTGATGAGATGTCTAGAAACTCCATTTCTATATGGATGTATTGATACATATTGTCATAGTACTTGAGCACCAGGTGTCATTCAAATTATTTCATACCCAACTTGGTGTGCAAGTTATGGAGTACATTTTTGAACTTTGGTATTGTTTGGCCCCTTTCTTGCCGCATCATGGTCCATTTTGTATATTGGTCATCATAGCTTCCAATAGGGTAATATTGTTCCTTACTAACATTCATGAAAGAACCCCAAGTTGGTACAACTGCAAACATTGTGGATTCCTTCGTGTCCTTTTGCTCATAGTAAGTTTCCCATCAATCCTTGACATGGGGGACAACCTTAAGGAGTGCAAAGATGATATTTTCTCTATTGGAAAAATTATGGACAAAAAAATACCCTTCGAGGAGATGCAACCATTTATCTAGAGCATATGCATATATCTTACCTTCAAATACAGGAATATCAAAACTAATTTGTACCTTGAAGGGGGCGGTGCCTCCAAAGTGGATGCTTGATGAAGATGTGTCGGTTGTTGATAACTGTCGAAGGATGTGTGGAAAATTATCCATCATATTGTTCCTTTTTCATGTGAGGGATTCCTTGAGAAATACTTTAATAGGATCTTCTTCTCGATCATCTCTCTTTTCTTCCACCATGGGAGCCCGTCAGGGTCAATGAGGACGATCCTACAAAGACTCCAATAGTTCGAGTTCAAACTCCTTATACCACAACCTTGTAAGGGACATGGACAGAGAAATAGATAAAGAGAAGACCGCTCCGATACCACTAATCCAGATTTATAAATGGAATGATATGAAATACAAAGTTATAAAAAAAACACAGAGATACACCAAAACTTGACTTCTATTGATAAATGAAATGTGTTGAACTGTAAAAAAATGTAGAATGAAACAAACTCACTCAAATGATGGTACTTGATCTTCGAGAATAGATGTGATGGCTACGCGCATTCACTAGAGAACATTACAATGAGGCTGAAATGTCTTTTTATCATAAAAAACCAATGAGGAAACCCTAAACATCCAAAAACCTAACCCTAGGAGATGAAACACCAAAAGGCTTGTGGACCCCGATGGGGTTAGTTGGTATGCTAATTTCTCGGGGTCATAAATTTTGCATATAATATTCGTTTGGCACACTTGATAGCATGTTGGAAATGTCTATATGAGAATTACACATTTTGTTCGACCCAGATGATGCCTTTGTTTATCTTTTGGGCACTTTTGTGTCCAAAAAATGTTGTTTAGGGCCTCAAAATGGCCTTGTAAGTTTAGGACCTGAAAAAAGTGTAGAAAAATGACCAAAATGGAAAACTATGCTTTGAGCTAGTGGAATAGGTGGGTGGCCACCAATATTGACCTGGATCACCTACCATATCCAAGACCACTCTACCTGCAATTTCCTCAATCCTTGAAGTGATTTTCGAATTATATTAATCTAAAAATTCCATCACTTCCAACTATTATTCATATTAAAAATGGAATTCAATCATAGTCATATTATCTAGAATGAAGCAATCATTCATTGTACATGCATTATCAACATACCAAGGTTTTCATAATGCAAGCAAACTTTACTAACAATAAAACCAATGTGCCAATAATCATGGTCACATCCACCCAACACATCCTTGCACTGACTTTGGAATACCATATGTTCATGTCATGTATCCCACCATGTGAGTTGGAAGGTATGGCCCATGCCTCAATATGTCATACAAACGCTTCTCTACTACCCATACGATCATTTGGATAACTTCCTGTTTGACCCATACACAACACTAGGAACATCATCCCTTAATTTTATTTAATGTAGCCAAAAAGGTTGTATCCCAACATCGATTGTATAGGGGAAAACCATTATGCACTTGGATGACACTATAGTCTTTTCATATCCAATCTCATCATGGACTTACACATGACCATCTCTAATGGAATTCATTTCTACAACAAGAGTAATGTCTCGATACTTCACTTGGTTATGATCTTATAACCAACATAACACAATATGCAATTACATCTCCTATAAATGCATTCAAGCAAAAATTAATATTTGGATTCTCAAGGCATCCTACCTTTACATCAATTCAATTATTGATATTAGACTGAGGGAATTCTCACCTCCATTCCCTTCAACATTTATACATCATAACAACCCCAAATGCATACATGCATGGCTATTATCAATTTAATTGATGCTACCTGATCCTTTTAAATTTGTAGAAGCTCGTTGGATCCCTTCACTAATTCTATTGTTCAACGCTCTTACCATCCTCATTTTTCTTCATATGGATGGATACCATTAGAAACAATATTATCATGCTATAATCATTACTTTCTTGGATACACAATCCATCATTAGTTTTATTCAAATATCATAGTATCAATATTTCATATATATATCAGCAGACTAGTCTTAGTCTATATTCATGCCATTAGCATGTTCAGGCATGTCCACATGTAAAAACACACATCTGTATGCACCAAGCATTTGATATTTCATTCCTATTTCATGCCTATTTCATGCACATGCATCCTATCTTTATTGTATGCTTCATGCGTCAATTCTATCATACACTCCAATGCATAACTATTTCAGATTTAATTAATTATTTTTCTTTGTTGTTTTAGATGGTTGTCTTTGAATTCCTGTAGAACCTTGTTGCCATGTGTGCTGCAATTCTGCTCAATTGTGCACCACTGACCCCTATTATGAACCTTCTAGCCAAGCCCCACTTAGCCATTCTGCAGTTCCAAACACTAGGTCCATTAGTGTTGTCATCTCACAACTAATTCCTTTGTGCAAAGAAACCTTTCCTAACATCTTTTGGCCATTATTCTCAATATTCATAATGTTGTAACATGCACTATTCCAACTGAATATTAGCACTGCAATTTAATTAACCATTCCCCATTTCCTTGACCAAATCGGTCTTGAGTATGATTATCATTGATTGGAATTTCAACATTTTGAAATATTCATTTATGTCATATTTCTGATACACTTTTCCATCCATGGATTTGCTCAATTTTAAATTTCTCTCTTCACTTCATTGAGTGATTCACTACTTGGCCACTTGAGACCACTCTGCTCCAAATGAAATGTTACACCCTTCATTCTCACTTGTACCCTTCTATTGTTGTGCACTCTGATAATAGAGAGAACTTTATTTCTTTGGGTACCTTAGACCAAATTGCTAGACCATATCTAACAATCCCTCTTCCTTCATTCTTTTACTTGCATATGATATCCTTTTCCCTTCTCTTGCAACAAACTTTGTAGCCTTCACTACATTCTTACCTTCAAGGCTATGGATTTATCCTTAACTCCTTGTGCATGATTATGACACCCATCACTTGTTGGATTCATACCTTATGTGAAAATCTCTATTGAATTTCCTTTGCAAGATATTCAGACTCTATAACAATTGAATATTAATATTTTTCCTCTCTTCCTTAGACCTTGTCAACCTTGCATCACCTTCCCTACACTTCCGTTCACAGTTCTTTGATGCTTCAACTAATTGCACAGGATGAACTTATTCCTTGACTAATGAAACCAAGAATTAATATAGAACATGCCCACACAATGATCAATTTTGGAATCTATCCTCTTTCTAGAAACGCCTTCACGCAACACTCTCATCTAGAGTGTTCCTCTACTAATTAACAATGCCATTTTAACAAGCTAAGCCACCTTTTCCCCATTGTTAGGTTATTTCACTTCAAGTATGCCTCGGTGCCTCTATACTTATGCATAGGCAGTCCTGAACATATGCACTCTTCCTTACACAACAATCACCTTGGACACTCACCTATATCGTCTAGAAAATTTTCTCCAAACTTTGACATTATTTAGAAAATTCTTCACATTGATTAATTACATGGTTCATGTAATCCAATTCCGCTTTCTTCTGCAATTTTATAGAGAAACAAAACACTCCCTTAGATAATTTGGACCTTCTGTCATGATTTCCTCTAGATTACCTTTCCAATGACCATACTCATGCTTCCATCTGATTAATGAGCCAAAATTTATGGTTTCCTAAAATTCCCATTATGTTCAATGGCATCCTTCAAATTTACTAGAAACCTTCCTTTTGATTCCTTGAGAATACTTCATCTCAAAATTAAATTCCGATTGGATATATAGATTCTCCTATCTAATAGATTTACAATGACTACTTTCTTGCTCAATTCTGAGCACGAAATGTTTTTACAGGGAATTGAATATTGACAATTTACACCTTTTATGTACCTTTCTCCTTAGTGCTAATAATCTCAAACACCAACTTTGGATACCTATAAAGGTAATTCTTCTAGGAACCAAGGAAACGTTTCTACATAACATAAATAATACTACAACACTGAATTCAAAACAACACTCATATTGTCAAACAGATGCTCCAGTCAAAATCTGCAGCAATATGGAAATGACAACTTTGTCTTAAGTAATGGATCTTCTTTTGAGTTGACTGAAAATTTTTCTTCTAAAATTAATTTTCTAGGTTAATAGATGGATCCTCCTCAAGACCTTTCGAACAACTATTCTCTTACTCAAGTCTAAGTCTTGAGTAGAAATTTATTGATGGAAAATTAAAGGAAAGAAAATATCCATTAGCACGAACAACATAACTTCAATGCTCAATGACCGTTCAATCATTTCTTTGGATTTAACCTCAACCACAAAAAAAAATTCATTCATACTTAGAACTTTTTTTAAGTTGTTGCAGGTTCATAACCCATTATTTTTTATCTTTTTACTTTTCTACGACCTATGAAATGCACCATTATGTTCCATCATATCCATTTTACACCCATACTTAGTCATTTTCTTTGAGATATCATCATAGGTCCGTGGTCATTTCCCTATGCTTCATCACCTCAGTGATACCCTTCACAATCACAGAGTCTTGACACTTAGCCAAATTTTGAATCTCTACCGTGGGTCCACGGGTTTATGTTGTTTCTCCTCCACACACCTGATCCTCTCTGCATTCCATGATGTCTTAGCACTTAGACAATTTTCAAGATTTCACCGCAAGTCCACAGAATAAGCAAGCACCCTGCCACGCGGCTCCACATCACATACCATATGTCATATCAAATACCATGTACCTGGGATAGTGGTAATACATGTCATTATTCTACCACGTCAGGTGACACGTGGCCTCCACATCATATTGATGTCATTGTATGGAAAAGTACCCAAAATTTTCCAAATTTCCAGTTTTGGTTTAAACCCCCAATTCATAATTTCTTACTTGAACTGTCATTGTAGTTACGAAACCAAGATTAATATGGCCGATTTTGTCTTTAAGGGAAGTCCATTATACTCTTAAAAATTCCCAATCAACCTCTACAACAACCAATTACTTGCATGCGTGGCCGGTCAACATTCCTGGGCATGAACTTTCTTCTATTTCTCATGGAATTTCCCCAAATTTCACTGCAGAATTGGGGTTTTTTCCCACTTCAAGATTTAGAATTTGGGTAATTTTAACCCTGATGATGAATTTATCAATTTCTCCATGAATTCTTTCCCAATTTCATAGGAATACTTTCGTCAAACATATTAGAGACATTCTCTGAAATTTAAATTTCTACAACTTAGATCCATAGTGTTTTGCTAGTTGGCCCATGCAGGATCAATATTGAACCTTGGGATATGATACCATAATTTAACATACCCAACCTCTAGCTGAGAAACATTACATGGAGATAAATCATTAAATAATTAAGATTTATTTCTAATTAATTTGTTGTAGCTTACTAGTTACAGATCACACCCAAATTTAACCAGTTGGCTGATACCACAGTTCTAAATGCATCTAATAGCATCTAATAAACATGAATGCAACTGTTCAAGGAAACAATGACAAACAAAATTCATAAAACCATATACACAATGGAATAACATAAGAACAAAAAAGAATACTTATATGTTAATGATTAACCAACTGGATGCATACGAAGGATGAACCTCCAATCCATAGGCATTGGTGTTCATTTTCTCTCAATAGCAGGCCACCTCTGATATGAGGATTTGATTCTAAAAGGAGATTCTACCCAATGGCTATCCACTCTCCACACACAAAACCCCCAAAACCTAGGTTCTACTCACACAATAGTTCCAATCCTCCATCTCTCTCTTTTCCCCACAACTTGCACCACCCAAGGAATGTACCCCCTTCACTACTCATAGTCCCTCGGGCTATACCATTCATTTATAAGGGCCCCTAGTGCAATCGGTTGGCCATGAATTTCTCATTTGGGAACTCTCAACTGCTTCAGGATTTCTCATAGCATCCTTCACAAGGCTCTTGAGTCATTTCCTCAACAGGAAAATGCACTATAGTCTTACAACCCATTTTAAAGGCACTTCGACCTCAGTTCCAGCATAACACACAACCCAACAATGGATCCCTTCAAGAAAAACATGGTTGGTTCTCTTACCAACACTCATTTATTTTCTTGTTGTCCAAAATCTCCCTTTGAAAATTTTCCTCTATGCAAAAACGTGATTGTCCCCAAAACATTTCCCCCCTTGGCCATACGAATTTCACCTCTTACTTTTTTGCTTGACTTGAATTACACTCTTCCCCAAGATGATTGTACTTCAGCCCATGCTTTCCAATAACTATGGGATGTGGCTGTTCACACCCACCCTCTTACATGACTTAAATGATTGGCTTCTCATACACTCAATCAACAATTAGAAGGTTATACACAATGATAATAATTCAGGAATGTTGATTCGTATTATTTTTGGCATGAAATGAGAGCAGAGATATAATAAATAAATGTATAGAGATATCTCAAATATACAATAATATAACATAAATGTATAAGAGATGAAACCATAAACACAGAGATACAGTAATACACAATTTATATTAATGAGAGAAATGTACAAAACTGTAGAAATACAGAGTGAAAGACTCGCTGGAATGGTGACAACTTATCTCTGAGAAGAGATGTGACAACTACTCACATTCACAAGAAGATGATTACAATGAGGCTTTAAAGGCCTTTTCAACATAAATAAAATCCAAAACCCTAACCCCGGTGTTGAGGGGTCCTAAATCCCTTTAACTCAATAGTAGGAAACAAACCCACCACCGAGGCCCAATTAGACTTTGGAGCATTTAATGGTGGAATGGTTCTCGAGATCTTGCTATCCGGATAATTAATTGATGGGCTTTACGTAGTGATTGATAGGATGTCTTCTTGTGAAAACTCCTCCTTCAGTTTGAACGTTCTATTTTTGTATTTTCTCTTATAGGTTGGACCGATACAAGATAAATGTTGGTATAAACCAGCTGGGTAACAAAGGGGAAAGGACTTAACTACTGAATAAGGCTAAGCTCGTGATAACCCTCATTATCAAGCATCCAGACAATGATTCTTACACCTACAACAAGTCTAGTACTAATACATTAACCTGTTGGTGCTTCAGTTATTGACTTAGATACAATTATCAGAAGAAAACATACATGCAATAAATGATGGCAAGAAAAATAGTTTCCTTAACTCTAATCATCAATCACATATTAACACAACGATTTACTCTTCATCATTAGAGACAAGAACTATAAAAATATTGAATTAGATAACTTATCAATAGATTCATAGGATCTTACTGATTACAACATCCATTCATGAGATGAAAACATAAATAATTCTTCTTCAGATCCAATCACACACGCTTTTGATGAAAAAATAGAAAAAACTTTGTCTATGGTCCTAAACATGACTTCTCAATTAAGGTAGCTCCAAAATAGTTCTTTACAATCCAAAAATGAGGGTCTTTGCAAAAACCATCGACCATTGCTAACAAGATGATCCTTCTATTTATAACATATTATTAACTAAAAATAACTATCAAAAGTGCAAGCTAAGTAAAACAAAACATTGCCACATGGCGCTTTCATTGATCATCCTTCCAAGAGTCATCAAATGGTTCTACTTGAGTGAATGAATCTTCTCATACTCTGACCATTGGACGAAGAGATCTTCACATGTGTCGGCATACGAGAATATGTGTTGGTCCATTGGGGCCAAGAGGATCTCCTTTATTTCTGCTGCCAGTGCCTGATACTTGACTATTCTATCACTTAACTACTGCAACACGGTCTGAGCCTTGATCGGGTGTTCCATGAACTGCTGCACTTGACCTGGCGCCATGTTTTCGACCTTTTCTATCTCCGCAACCCATGATGAGTCTTGTTCAACATGTAATTTGACTATGTCATGCAAGTTGACAAAGTCATCGGGTGTGCCAAATTCTAGGAGGCCGATGTCTCTCATCGCTCGGTTGATCTTGGTCCAACTCTTTTCTCACTCGACCCATTTCTCTTGGATTTCCTAATGAGGTTCTTGGGCCATTTTTACCCAGTATTAAATCGACTTGTTTATGAGATTGATGATGCTATCCCTTAGTATCCAAATGTCGTGCTCTTCGATGTCTCGGCCCTACTGAATGATGCTGATGTAATCGATCCTTTCCATTGATAGGTGTGCTTTCTCGTACCATATTTCCATATCTTTTGATGTTGCCAATGCCATGAGGGTGTCTTCTTGGAAGTCAGCTATTCTTGCAGTGAAAAGGTGCCGCTCATTTGTGAATTTACTGTAGATGTCTTGGAATTTGCTTCTCAAGAACAGCATGGCCTGTGTGGGGTCCTGATAATATTTCTCCAAATGGTGTATATTTTCCAACTCCTTTAGTACAGTGACCAACTCCTCTTCATCCTTTTTTTCTATATCTAGGGTGGCATCTGTGATTTCCATCCCTACGCTGATAAGCTCGAATGTCTTGGAATGCTCCGTGCTAATAAATTTTTCCTCTGTGGTGATGAGGATGGAGTGATCCAGAGTAAGCCTCCTCTTCTTGGTGGTTCTCTTCATGATGGATTTCCTCTTCCGGTCATAGGAGATGGCTTGTATGTCAACAAATTCATCCATGGGTTCGGGGATTTGTTGATCTCCCCTAGTAAGCATATTTCTCAAGCTCCTGACGATGTATATACGTTCAAGACTGGGTTCTTGAACCTCTTCCGTGTGTTCTGAAGGTTCAGCCTCTGGTTTTTGCTCATTGGGAAGTAGAGTACCAGTTGGAATTGAAGCATTAGGGGCAGGCTCGGTACTTACCTAATAATCAGCTATTGAGATGCTGATTTCCTATTGTGGAACTTATTCTTCTTGTTCGCCTGATCCTAGCTTGTCTTTCAAGCTATCCACTTGGGTCTCCTGTACATCGAGTAGCTCAGTGTCTAAGACACTTTCAACCTCTCGGTCATTTTGTGGAAGGCCTTGAATTTGAGCATCAAGAGTTGGGGAAGATGCATTCTCGGGTTCCTTTTCCTCTCTAATCTGCATCGAAGTCACCAAGGACACCTCCAAAATCTTTTCATCATCATAGATTGTTATTAAGTCATGGAGGGGGTTTGGTGCAATTTCTCTCCCAGATGTCCTTGCTATCTTTGGATGAGTCGAAATGTCCCCTGGTGATCCGGCCTGTGGCATTGTAACTTCAAGGTTATCTAACCCAACGATTTCGTCAATTTGTATTAGTTTTGGGCCACTTGTACCTACCCGTCTCTTAACTGGGTTGTCGACAGGGACCCTTGACATTTCTACAAGGTTTGGGTCATTCCACAGCTGATCGATTACTCTCTGTGCCTGTTCCATCAGGAGAAATCCCCTTGCTTGCACCTTTGGTGTCATAGACAATCCCCTATTCTGCACCTTTGTTGCCTCTGTCACTATGATTTCTTCCTTGGATATTAGAGCCTCTTGGGATGACTATTCTATTTTCATTGCCTGTTCATCCATGCTCATGGCCCTAAACCTGGTCATTTTTGGGTCGACCATCCTTTGTACCACCTCTTCACAATACTGGGCATTTTCTATGAAGACTTCGTCTTCAAACTTTTCATGAGCGTATGGCTAGCAGGACGACACTTATGAAGCATGTTGCAATACTAGGCCCTTTGGATCATGCTTGTGGAATTGGCCCANCCCATCAGGAATTTGAACTTGAGTTGGATCATCCCTTCTTGTTTGGCTTGAGTGGTATCCTTTACCAAGTAGAACCCTACATGGAAACCATAGGGTATGAACGCCCTTTTCTTGTCCTTGACTAGGGTGGCTTTGTAGCCTTGCAAGATGGTTTGATAGCATATTTCTCCTACAAAAATTCGATCTAGGACATGAGTTGGTAGGAGATGTAGTGCTTCGGTGGCCCCGAACACCCTGATGTAGGTGGCGTACTCATCCAAATACCAATGGCCTACCTTGGATATCATATTTTTGGTTGTCTCCGATAGCCTTGGGAATTCCTTCTTAAAAATAATAAAATAAATTTGGGCGATGAATTCATCGTAGATGAGGGAGTAGGATTTCTTATACCTATTTCCCATAGCACACTGAAGTAGACATGGGCTAGGAGCTCTGCAACATGCCATCTCAGATTCATGCTGGTGAAGAAGTTTCTGGTGCACATGACATTGAGAAAGTATGAAGCCATGTAAAACATTGGTGCTTCCCCTTCCTTCGGTGCCTGGGCCTGCTACACATAGATTCTCAGTTGCTTGGAGATTATTGCTCCCCAATTGAAGCTGCAACTGACGATCACAACTTTGTACGCCAAAGGCATCCATGCATCTGAAAACCTGGAGCAATATTTCTCTCCGTACAATCGACATATGAGAGCCATCAAATACACGTATGCCTCCCTTAAGTTAGCTGTCCCATACCAACCTGTGCTCTGGTTGGTAAACTTCTTGTCCTCCCTCCACCATGAGGCCATCACTCAGCTAGTGTCATGGTGTTCGTAGAACTTCACGACGAAGTCTGTGTTTAGCCTCTCCTCTGGGTCCCTGAGTTTGTAATACTTCTGAACTTCTACTAGGAGGAAAACTCCAACACACCCGCCATTGTCATCATTGATTAGACACTTCTGTGTGTTTGTGTGGTTGATGAGCCATTTAAGAACTTCTATGTAGGGAAAAATGGGGGCTCATCTTACCACCATATGTAGGTACGACCTTAAGATGTTCAGGCATACCTGGTCATCGAGTGCCCTTACGTATGGATCACTATGTGGGACATATTCTAGGTACTCTTCTTGGATAATCATTTTAAAGAGATCACCCCAATGTGGGAGTGCCATCTTCGACCTTGTGCTTGCCTCCGTATCTCAAAAGGCCAGGGGCTGGATGAAAAAATTCTTTGTTGTTGTTTTGATGACAGGCTCCAACCTAGGGGCGTACTCCAATTGCCTCGCGATTCCCAGAGAAGAACCTTTGCCTGTCTTTGGTTCTTTCAGCTTTGGTGCTCTTGGTGAGCATCTGGTGGTTGGCTTTCTCGGTGGCATCATTCCTGCAACTTAAACAATATTTTAGGGACTGTATAAAAAATGAGAAACTCACATACAAAAATTACAATCAGTGAATTTACAGACTCGGATACATACCTCTGAAGCTTGTTAAAACCTGGTTATTTTGACAATCATGGGATCGATACAGCCTTCGATTAGCTCGTCTTTCTCCTTCGGATGCTCTAGAATTATCTTATGCACAGAATGATTTCGTTTACAACGGCTCATGAGAATTTAAACAGGGAAGACCTTATCATGTTGCATCAGCCATTCAATTTGGGTTATGAGTGAAATTGTAACAATTTTGTCGTCGAATCTCTAGAACTTAAATTCATCGTGGGTTGACAATGGAGGCACGGGTGGTGATGTGGTCTATCAGTAATTTTAAACGACTGTTTTTATTAGCGCACAAGGTATCAACTAATGCAGGATCATGTATTAATTATCTCCTTAAATGCTCAAAATCCAATCGTATCTTATGCTAAAACGTCCCATCATGTCTTTCTCTCAGTGGGTGGATCAGGGATCAGGGGTGTGTTATGAAAATTTTTGTTGATAGCCTCTTGCAAAAAGTTTCGATGCTGATCAATTTTACCGTACATTGCTGACGCAAAAACGCATACTCGGAGGTATGACTCGGACCTAAGGAGCCAAAGTTAACTTAGGATAGCCAAAGTTATTCGTTCTAAAGAAAACCTTAGCTTTTCGATGCCGAAAAGTGCCCAAGATCAGCTATTGGCGATAAACCTATCAAAAAACTTTGGATCTCCCCCCTTGAAAAAGTATCGATGTCGAAAACACATTGGGTATCGACTATCGAGAATAACCTTTATCGTGTTCAGAATGTTTGTTGTGATCCTTCCAGGTTTTCCCTGATTTCGATAAAGCGTGTCGGGCATTGGCTATTTGCGATGTCTTTTTGTTCTTTGTTAAAGCCTGTCCCCTCCCATTTTTTACCGATGCCGAAGAGGAATCGGCTATCGACGATATTGTTATGCGCAAACCAAAAATTCCTTTTGTCGATGTTGATGGAGATCGGTGCTCGACGACTGAGGTTTTCCAAGTGGTTATTTTTCCTTCTTTGAATTCCTTCTGATGCTGACATTGATCGCATTCGATGAAGTGTTTGGTTGCTGATTCTTTATTCAGGTGTTTAAGGTTTTTTTATTCATGAAGTTTCATAGGTTCAAGAAAACATGAATAGGTGATGAGCATAATGAAAATAAGCAAATAAAAAACATTTTTTCAAAAATGAAATTGAATCAGACAGTGCAGAAGATCAAGTGGTTCCTAAAAAATAAAAAAATGACAGAGGATTTTTTAGGGTGTGTAGAGTGCTCAACACCTAGAAGATGAAAAGTCGACTATTTCGTGGACCCCGTTTTGGGTAGTTTGGTGTATCAACTTCCCAGGGGCGTTACCTTGGAAAATGATCTCTGTTTAGGGTGCACAATAGCTCATTAGAAAGGTATCATCGAGGAGATTCATTTTGGGGGCTCAATCATATCCCTTGTCTATCTGCAAGGTGCTCGATCTAAAAAAAATTCATTTAGGCCCTCAAAATGGCCCTGGAAGTTTAGGAACCGAAAAACCGCTAAAAATAATAAATTTACAGAAGAATGTTTTGAACCAGTTGCAATAGGTGGGTGGCCACTGATATCCACCTAGATAAATCCTCCCTCCTTTGGAAGCAATGGTCTCCATTGTGTTGAGTTTATGGGGTAGAGAGGAAAGTGTTTGTTGAATTTGAACTTTGGCGAGTTTCTTTCCTTGTTGGAAAAGTTGCGTTGCTTGGCTTGTTGAAGGTTGTTACAGACCTGTTTCTAGCGGGGTTGAATCTGTTCAACCAACCTATTGTTTCTTGTCTTGAATAGGAAGTGTGTAGGCACCCTCATAGGTGAATAAAAAATATCTTCTTTCTCTTCTGCAATCTACTTATGTTGGATAGAGAGGTCTTGGTCAAAGAATGCAGTGGTTGCAGTGTCCTTCTGTTCACCTTTTGAACAGATTGTGAAGAAGCTGAATTTTTTAGTATGACATACTACCTTGTAGAACTGTTTAGGTGGGACAATAGTTGGAAGTACCTCTGGTATTCTATAGAGATGACCCCCCAGAGTAATAATGACACTACGAGGTCGAGACTCATAGATAGCATGGAACTTCCACATATATGGCTATAATAAGAGAACATCACAGACATCCAGTGGGGAAACATCACATAATATCTCCTCCTTGAAGGGCTAGATGCCATATGACAATCGACACTGCTATCTGACATAGAGATCGCATCCCTAGCGAAGCCACCCGATGTTGTATGGTTGCGAGTGTGGTGTTGTTGACAATGTCAATTGTTTGATGGCCTTTGCTGAGATGAGGTTCTTCTGGATTTTTCTATCAACAATGAAATGCAACGGGGTCCCCTTCACCCACATATGTGAATAAAAAAGGTGCTCCCCCTCTTCAATATATGTTGGTTCTTCTGGTTGAATTGTTATAGTCATGACAATAGTAGTGGGGTCTGTGTCAATGATATGTCTTCTCCCATTACTTTTTGAATCAGATTTTGAATCAGGGTTCGACTCCTTTTCTTTGATCTCGGCCACCAATTAATGTTTTGAGCGACATGCATCAATGTTGTGCTAGGGGATTTTGTGGAAATCACACCACTTTCTAGTGTCCTTCTTCGTCTTCCCATGACCCTTCTTTTCTTGTGGCTTGGACTAGTTTTCAGAAGGATGTTTGTTACGGTCATATTTAGCAAACTTTGGTTTTTGCATATTTTCATACCCAAACTCCAGTTTTTTCTGGTGCCTAAATTTCTGCTCAATTTTGAAAACATATCGATAGGCAGCTCCCAACGATGAGATGTCCAAAAACTCCATTTTAGTTTGGATGTACCTATGTAGAGCCCCACATTATTTTAGAACCAAATGTCACTCATAATCTTTGATACCCATCTTGGTGCGTAAGGTATGGAAGGTGTTGGTGAACTTTGACACTTCTTGGCCCCTCTCTTGACACAGCATGGTCCATCTCATGTATTGGTCATCATAGTTACCAACATGGTAATATTGTTACTTGACTACATCCAAAAACAACCCAAGTGGGATCGACCCCATATATTCCATAATTCTCCCAGTAAGTTTCCCACCAATGTTTGACATGGGGGAGAGCTTTAAGGAGTGCGAAGGTGATCTTTTCCCTTTTGGAAAAATTGTGAACAAAGAAATAACCTTCTAGCAGATTTAACCATTTTTCTAGAGCATCTGCATATATTTGTCCTTCAAATATGAGAATATCAAAATTAACTTGTACCTTGAAAGGAGAGGTATCTCGAAAGTGCCTTCTTGATGAAGACACACCAGCTTTTATCGACATGCGTTGAAGGATGTGGGAAAATTTTTCCATCATTTCGTCCGTCTGTCGCGTGAGAGCCTGCTCAAGTAATAGATTAATATAATCATTTTCTCTATCATTTTTATTTTCTTCTTCCATGGAGGGTTTCTTGGGCATTCAAGAGAAGTTTTCCTCAATAGAGACAAGCTCGAGACCCAACTTTCTATACTCGGACCTCGTCAGAGAAATGCATTGAAAAAATGATCAAGAGCAGCTTTCTTTAATACCACTGATCTGGATTATTTTTGATACGAAATGAGAGTGGAGATATAATAAATAAATGTACAGAGATATATCAAATATCAAATAATATAACAAACATATATAAGAGATTCAACCATAAACACAAAGATACAATAATACACAATTTCCATTAATGAGGGAAATGTACAAAACTGTAGAAATACAGAGTGAAAGAGTCGCTAGAATGGTAGAAGCTTATCTATGAGAAGAGATGTGAAATATACTCACATTAACAAGAATATGATTACAATGAGGCTCTAAATTCCTTTTTAACATAAAGCAAATCCAAAACCCTAACCCCGGAAGATGAAAAGCCAACAGTTTTAGGGACCCTGTTTTGGGTAGTTTGGTGTATCAACTTCTCAGGGGCATAACTTTGGCATAAGATCTCTGTTTGGGGTGAATGATAGCTCATTAGAAAGGTATCATAGAGGATATTAATTTTTGGGTTTAAATCAAATCCTTCAATTATCATTCAGGTGCTCGATCCAAAAAAAAACTTCATTTAGGCCCTCAAAATGGACCGGAAAGTTTAGGAACTGAAAAACTGCTAAAAATAGTAAATTGCGAGAAGACTGTTTTGAGTGAGTTGGAATAGGTGGGTGGCCACCGATATCCACCTAGATCAAATTTGGGTGGGATTAATGCCCATGAGTAATTCCCCCTTGGAACCCTCTCTCTTGTGTAATCATATCCCCCCATCGTCCTTCATCTCTTTCATATTGCAACCAATGATTATTACTCTTATTAATTATTTCAATGTTCATAATAATAAATTTGTCCCCCAACCTCATTAAATAAATATGGGCTCTTCACCCCAACACATCGACTCACCAACCTAATTCACATTTATATAATTACATCAACCTCTGCAACACAGAAGATAGACAAAAGGAAAATTAGTTATGCAGATTCTCTTAAGAGCACCTTAAAAATTGAAAATAACAAGATGAAGAAGGAACCATTAAATAATGTTCATAATAAGTTGAAGTCTTCACTTTCCACAAAAGAGAAAGAAGATAAATGGAATATAATGGCTAGAAGAACTCCTCCTAAGAGATATCAACACATCTTTCTTGGATATTGCTACTCTTTCAATAACTTTGGACATAAAGCAGTACATTGCAAGGATTACGGAAGATCATACATCCATAGAAATAATAAAAAATATAAAAGCAACAAAAATAATCCAAAGAATAGAAGTTACAATTCATTCTCTCCATTACAAATGTTCAATGTTGAATGCAAGAAGTGCAACAATTATGGTCATCAAACCAATGAATGCAGGATAACTGCAAAAACAATTTCTTTTGTCACTCAAAATAAGAAAATATGGAAAGGAAAACAAATGGAAGATACAGAATGCAAAGTAGCCCTATATTCCAAGAAAAAAAGGTGTCAATGGTACATTGACAGTGGATGCTCCAAACATATGAAAGGAGATAAAAGTAAATTTCTCAGACCAACAAAGAAAGAAAAAGAAATTGTCATATTTGGAGATAATGTATCTGCTAAAATACTTGAAAAAGGCACAGTCACCTTGGGAAAAAGAAAAACAAAGAAAAAAATGTGTTACTAGTTGAAAATATGAATCCTAATCTTCTAAGTGTAATCCAAACTTTTCATCAAGGGAATATACTCATCTTTGACTCCAATAAATGTGAAATAAAAAAAGAAGGATGATGAAAGTTAATTTCTATTGCACCAACAACCTCAAGCAATGTGTATATCTTAGATATTAAGGAATAAGAAGAATGACATATGAGTCAAGCAGATGAAATTTGGCTATGGCACAAAAGGATGGGACACTTGAGATTTGATAACCTAATCAAAGATAGTAAAAAGGGAGCTGTAAAAGACATGCCAAAATTCCTCAAACCCTCAGATTCTGTTTGTAAACACTGTCAATTAGGAAAGTAGACAAGATTCAGATTCGAGACAAAAGAACAATCTACATCAAAACCCTTGGATATTGTTCACACAGATCTTTATGGGCCCTCTAGGACTAGAAGCATACAAGGGGAACACTACTTCATGTTGGTCACTGATGACTACACGAGGATGACCTCGGTATATTTTCTCAAAGAAAATTATGAGGCATTTCAAAAGTTTAAAGCATTCAAGACTTATGTAGAGAATGAAATAGATCTCAAAATCAAATTTTTAAGATCAAATAATGGAGGGGAATTTACCTGTAAATAATTCAATAAATTTTGTGAAGATCATGGAATCAAGAGACAATTCTCAGCTCCAAGAACTCTTCAACATAATGGAGTTTTGGAGAGGGAAAACAAAATTGTTCAAGAAGTTGCAAGAACTATGTTGAATGAAGCCAATCTTATTTACAAATTTTGGAGAGATTCCATATATAAAATAGTCCACATACTTAACTAAAGCTAACCATGAGAAAAACCCTTATGAATTGTGGTTTGGAAGATCAAAATCTGTGAAACATTTCAGAGTCTTTGGAAGCAAGTGTTACATCAAGAGGAATGAACATAATCTAGGGAAATTTGACTCTAGATCAAATGAAGGTATATTTTTGGGATATTCACCTAACAAAAAGGCCTACAAATGATATAATCTAAGATTGCACAAAATAGTTGAAATTGCAAATGTAAAACTAGATGATCAAAAATTGAGAAAAATCAAATCTCAAGACGAAACAAAAATTCATGAATGGAGAAAAACCAGTGATAATGAAGAAGATGGTGAATCACAAGATGAAGAAGATATTGAAGAACTACAATAAAATGAACCATACACTGATGGAGAAAACATTCAAGAAGAAACACCCATGCCAAAAACACCATAAAAAAGGGTTCAAAAGAATCATCCAGAAAGTCAAATTATAGGAGACAATAGTGCTGGAGTAGAAACAAGGAGGAAAATCTTATATGAAGAACAAGAAATGATTTCTCTAATAGAGCCTAAATTTTTTTCAGAAGCAAGTAAAAGTGAGGATTGGTTAAAAGAAATGAATGAGGAACTTGATCAAATAGAGAAAAGTCATACTTGGGAATTGGTTCCAAGACCTAAAGATAAAAATGTGGTAGGAACCAAATGGATATTAAAAAACAAACTCATTGAAAATGGACAGATAATAAAAAGTAAATAAAGACTAGTATGTAATGGTGTTATTGGATAAATAGGTAGGTGTGGACACTAACTGATCTCCCTAGATCCACCTAGATCTAGAACAAAACACATTAGAACATGACACTTTCCTTAAGTTTTAGATATTGAATTTACTAACTAAAGAGGGATGGGTGACATATCATTTAAACACCACTTCCTCTCGCTATCGCCATCTTAGCTCCGTTCCAACACTCATACAGTGATGACCCTGTAAAAGAATGCAACCAACCAAAGTGATAATAATAGCATAAACTCAATATAAACCTATGTATGTGATCAAG
>SNQJ01S0049032.1:22711-70064 GCA_010110895.2 Picea sitchensis | reverse complement strand
CAGGAGTAAAAAGAAAATTATGAGTCTTTCCTGCACCCTTAATTGAGACCTATCCCATTGGATTCACCTTTTTCCCCTGCTCATTGTGTTACCTATCATTTTTAACCATTTTTTTTACCCCGTGGACCCATACCCTTCCTAGAACCCTCATTTCCCACTTATCCCATTAGCTTCCTCTTATTTCCCTGATCGTAGTGTTATATATCACTTGTCTACTTTTTTGGACCCACCCCTCCCCTAATGGCTCCCACTCGCCAAGAAGAAACCAATCAGAAATTGAATAATGACTTTATTTCCATTCATGCCAAAGTGAATAATGACATGACTACCATGCATTCCAAAGTGGACCTCATCTAGGACCAGCTCAATAGCCGAATGGATGAACTTCACTGCGCTCTTAAACAATTCATGACCCAATCCCAGGGTCCTTCCTCCTCTAGCCCAAACCCCCAAGTCAAACTTGATGTTGATTCTTCAATCCTCTGAACTTTCATTCCAATCGTGGCCCCTGTCTTCCCAGAGTTGAGGTGAAAAAATTTGATGGATCAAATCCAACAACCTAGGTCACTCTGATGGAACACTATTTTTCCCTACATTGAATTACTGATAACTTGACCAAGCTTCGTTACAGTGTTCTCTATTTGGATCTGAAATGATGGAAATGGTGGCAATGGCATCTAAATGCACGCCAAGGGTATGTTTCTTGGACACAATTTGTTGTTGAGTTGTATGAATTCTTTGACACAGACACCCACCATTTAGGTTGCTTGACCAAGTTGAAACAGTCTAGAACAATGGAATATTTTATTGTCTTCTTTGAGTACTTGTATTTCCGCACATAGGGTATGACGGATGCCTTCTTCCGGGAATGATTTATCAGTGGCCTCAAGGATGAAATCTGATCCCAGGTCCTCATGGCTCGCCCCCAGACTTGGTTTGAAGCAACGAAACATGCCAAGGAAGCACAACAGGTCATATTTGCTCAGAATAAGAAACCTACTTTTCATCCCTGTCCTAGACCTCCTAATCCTGCCCCTTCGGCCACTCCTCTCAAGGTCCAAAAATTGAGATGGGCGGAAATGGTTGAATGCCAACTCAAGGGTCTTTGTTATAATTTTGACAAGAAATACTTTCATTGGCACAAGTGTAAAGAACAAAAAAAAGTTATGGCCATTTTGGAGGATGTTGATGAATATGTTCAGGTTTCACCTGAGGTAGCGCTACCCCAAGTAGATGATCTTATGTTTCCCTCTGATCCTCCCGAAGTTGAACCATTGATTTCCTTGAGTGCTCTAACTGGTTTTTTTTTCTCCCCAAACCCTCAAGTTGATTGGTTACAATAAGCACGGGAAATTCATCATCCTAGTTGACAGTGGAAGTACTCCTAATTTCATTCATCGTTTCCTTGACCAAGAAATCAATTGTTATATATGTGTTGTCAACAATTTTCAAATCATGATTACCAATGGTGGTTCCATGAAATGTGGGGGGCGTTGTGAAAATGTGTGCCTATGAATTTATCAGTATAACTTGAAATCTCACATGTTTTCCATTGACATGGGTGGTTCTGACATTGTGCTTGCTGTTAAATGGCTACGCACTATGGGCCACATAACCATGGATTTTAAATATTTAACCATGCAATCTCAACAAGAAGGAAAACAATATAAATTCCAAGGCATTACAACAAGATCGTCAGAGATCATCAGTTCCCATCGCATGCAAAAGTTACTCAAAAAAGATCATCCTGGCATCATTTTCCAACTCAATTCCATTCAAGCAGTTGAGACACCCTTTGTGCACCCTGACCTTCAATCTATCATTTCCCAACATCACATTATTTTCCAAACTCCCTAGGGTTATTTTCCAAACTCTCCAGGGCCTTCCCCCCTCCAGCGAAAACCATGACCATTCCATTCCTTTAATCCTTAGTAGTCTTCCTCCCAATGGTCACCCTTATCATCATCCCTTTGCTCAAAAAATTGAAATTGAAAAAAATTTCCAAGAATTACTTGAAGCAAGAGTTATTCGTCCCATTACCAACCCATATTCCTCACATGTAGTCATGGTCCTTAAAAAGTAAGGCACTTGGCACATGTGTCATGATTTTCATTCCCTCAACAAACTTACCATCAAGGAAAAATTTCTCATTCTTGTCATAGATGACCTTCTGGATGAACTTAGTGGGGCTCAATACTTTACCAAACTTGACCTACATTCTGGCTACCACCAGATACATATGAAAGAGGAAGACATTCCCAAGAATTCACTTCGCACTCATTAGGGTCACTATGAGTTCTTGGTCATGCCCTTTGGTCTTTGTAATGCCCCCTCCACTTTTCAAAGTCTCATGAATCATGTATTTCTCCATTTCCTCCATCACTTTGTGTTAGTTTTTCTTTGATGATATTCTCATCTATAGTAAAACATTGCCAGCCCATCTCAACCATGTGGATCAATTTCTCCATCTCCTCTCCAAGCACCAACGTTTCCTCAAATAATCTAAATGTGCTTTTGGCGTCTCTAAAGTTGAGTACATGGGTGATATTTTTGGCAAGGATGGTGTAAGGGTGGATCCTAAGAAAATTGAAGCTATGCAGAATTGGTCTTGCCCTAAAACTCTTAAAATTTTGTGTGGTTTCTTAGGTTTAACGAGCTATTATCGCAAATTTGTTCAAAATTATGGAATATTTACGGCTCCCCTAACCACTCTCCTTTAAAAGAATGATTTCATTTGGACTCCAACCGCTGACCAATCCTTCCAAGCCTTGAAAGAATTTATGTGCACTACTCCTATACTAGCCCTCCCTAACTTCACCAAGACCTTTGTTTTGGAATGTGTTGCATCTAGGAGGGGAATCATGGAAATCCTCATGCAATATGGACGACCTTTGGCTTTCACTAGAAAACAGTTGTCAGAGCGACATTTGGGCCAATCAATCTATGAAAAGGAAATGTTGGTTATTTTGCATGCAGTGGATCTATGGTGCCCTTATCTATTGGGACAACACTTTCAAATTAAAATGGACCATCAAAGCCTCAAATACTTCCTGGAACAACGAATTTCGTCCCTGGAGAAACAAAAATGGGTGACCAAGTTGTTTGGATATGATTATGAGATCATTTACAAAAAAGGAAAAGAAAATGTGGTGGTTGATACTCTTTCCAGGAAATATGAAGAAGAAGGGTCCCTCTTTTCTTTCTCGTTTGTTCGCCAGGAATGGGTGCAAGACCCAAATATTTACAGCCTAATCCACAAACTGCAACATTATCCCCAAGTTGCTCCATGGTACTCTTGGAACAATGAAGAGTTTCACTACAAAGGTCGCCTATATTTAAGCAAACTATTGGCCTTTAAATCCACGGTGCTCTCTGAGTTTCATGATTCACTTACAGTTGCACATTCAGGTTTTACCCAAACTTATGAACAGGTCAAATGTTCTTTCTTCTGGGATGGTATGAAATAGGACATTCACACCTTTGTGGCCAAATGTGCTACATGTCAACACAATAAGGGTGAGATTGTCAAAAATCCCGGCACACTCCAACCGCTTCCAATTCCACCTACTATTTGGATGGATATTTATATGGATTTCATTGTTGGCTTACCCAAATCAGGAAATAAGTCAATCATCATGGTGGTAGTGGATTTGTAAATTTCCATAAAACCTAGCATTGTTTTCTTTAGAAAAAATTAAATTATTTTTTTTGTCTTTGTTTAAAACATATTTCATCTAGGTTTAATGCACAACATAAATTAAAATGCACAGGATCTTTTCCAAATAAATACACACAACAAACACATCACATCAACACACTTGTTTTTGGACAATAGTCCCCGGAAAAACCCAATGTGGGAAAAATAGTACAACAGATCTGGAGGTTTTTATTAATAGAGAAATACATAATGCTTCTTACAGAAAATTCGCTCCTAATGAGATAAAACCTAGTAAAATCCTTCAAGACTAAAAAATAGTCTCTCCCTTTGCTTTGGAACCAGATTTGTCCCAGCAAAACACTTCAAGATATGCCTCTGCAAAAATGTACGACACCCTTGTGAGTATTGCATCAGACTGTACGGATCCTCTGCGTAGGTGAAGTGACCTCTGCTCAATCAAGAAGATGAGATAATCTCATGTTCAAATGTATTTCTTTGTTTCCCTGCAACTATCCTCTTTCTCAGATCTCAGATTGAGCCTCTCTTCCTCTTGGATCGATCTCTCCTCATAGTAGTAGTGTGCCCTCTTCCTAGTTGACATTCTATTATACTACTGAGCAAGCGAAAATTGTAACTCATCAATGAGATATATGGCTGAGATCTAATCTAGGCCTCTCAAAGAAATGGATGGTCCAGATTAAAAGATCCATCACTTAAATTTTTCATTTTTTAACTTTAGAAGAAGAACTCAATAAGTCAATATTAAATTAAAACATCTAATGTTACTTTTCCTAAGTTACACTTTAGGAAAAGCATCAATGCATCAACTAGGTAGTTTCATTGTCCTCTCCTAGGATGGAACGCAAGCCAAGAAGAATACCTTTGTCGCTACACTCTTCTCAACAGTATTGTCTTTCCAAATATGCTTGTTTTTGTGCTCTTCAACACCAGTTCACCGCATCCACGGTGGCTGAATTTTTTATGGATAATATCTTCAAACTCCATGGAATGCCTCATTCTATTGTTTATGATTGTGATCCAACTTTTTCCAGCAATTTCTGGAAAGAATTATTCAGGCTCCAGGGCACCTAATTGCATCTCAACACAATCTATCATCCCCGAATTGATGGCCAAACCGAAGTGGTCAAAGAGTGTTTAGAAACATATTTGAAATGTTTTGTGTCTGACAGACAACATTAGTGGGTTCAATGGCTACCCCTAGTTGAATGGTAGTACAACACCTCTTATCATACTGCCACTCACATGACTCCCTTTGAAGCAGTCTACGGATAGAAACCACCATCGATTCTCCCATACATGTCGGGTGTCTCCAAGGTTCATGAGTTTGACCAAAATCTTACAGTCTACATAACCATTCTCCCTACTCTCAAAGGAAATTTGGTCATGGCTCAGAATTGCATGAAGCAACATGCAGATCAGGGTCATTTTGAACATCAATATGCTAAAGGGGACCATGTCTTTCTTTGTCTACAACCGTACATGAAGACTTCACTAAAATCCAAACAGTGACATAAACTGACCCCCAAATTTTATGGTCCTTATACTATTCTCAAATGCGTGGGGCCAATGTCCTATCAATCAGCTTTTCCTAGTCACTCCAAGCTACATCATGTTTTTCATGTCTTATGCCTGAAGAAAGTGATTGGCACCAAGTGCCACACACAGACCAGTCTAGAAGAGTTGGATGAAGGTTCCATTTGGTTGTAGATACAAGCAATATTGGACCAACGTGAATGTTGTCTCCCTCATCGCACCATCTAGGAAGTATCAGTTCAATGGAAGGATACTCCACTAGAAGATTTCACCTAGGAGCCAGCTACCATTCTGCAACAATTTCCTCATCTTAAGCTTTGAGGACAAGGCTCTTTTTCAAGGGGGAGGGCATGTTAGGGACCTAACCTCCCTAACCCCTCACATAGATAGAATAATATATTTTCCATGTAATAAAGGCTGACATTAGTTAATAAGGCCTTTTTAATAATTGTGAACAAGTCAATGTAAGAAGACCTAATAGAAGCTTCTGCTTCTATAAAGATCTTCCTCTAGAATGTTCTTTAAAAGATAGAATTAGTATAAATAAGAGTAGGAGGCATGATAAAGTTTTGTCTTGAGATTTATTGTAATAGAGCTCTGTTATGCTAGAGGTTTCCCCCTCAAAGAGGCAAGTGAACATTGCTTTCTTTCAATAAATGTATTATTGATGGCATTGTTATTCTCAATATTTTATTGCTCCATTGGTATTTATTGAATTTTTTTGTTTTTGCATATTACATTACGTCTGGTACCTTACAAATTTTCATCCTCACTATCATAATCTGAAGAAGAAACCATAATAGGGGTACTATCATAAATATTAGGGATAGAAGAAGATGGCACAAATGATCAATTAGGCATGCAAGCCAAGAGACCTTCATCAAATTTGACATCTCTCTTAATAATATTTTTTGTTGAATGAGGTTGAATAAATTTATAACCTTTTACATCTTCAAAATATCCCACAAAAATGCACTTCTCACTTTTGTGTTGAAATGATTCTCTTTTCTCATCAGGGATGTGAGTTCATGCTTCGCTACAAAACACACAAAAGTGGCTTACATCTAGTTTAATGTTACTCCATACTTATTTTGTTGTTATATCATTCCAAGCCTTTGTGGGAGTGCGATTAACTATGTAATTTGCTAAATCAATGGCTTCCTCCCAAAAATGAGGACTTAATCTCTTAGATTGGGTCATATAATTTGTCATTTATTTTAATGTTCAATTATTTCTCTTAACAACACCATTTTGTTCTGGTATGTAATAGAACAAAATATTGTATCTAATTTTTTTGTGTAGTGTTGTGAGTTGAAATTTTGCAGTGAACGCATTCCCCCCATTATCTCTTCTTAACTTTTAAAGTTGATGTCCAATTTTTTTTCTACAAGAACCTTCAATCTTGTATTCCATTATCTAAATGTTTTGTGTAGTGTTGTGAGTTGAAAATTTGTAGTTAACACATTTCCCCCCGTTATCTCTTCTTAACTTTTAAAGTTGAGATCCATTTTTTTCTACAAGAGCCTTCAACCTTGTAGGCCAAAAACATGTCCAAAAAACCACTATTGATTTTTAAGAAATAAACTTGGGCACCTCTAAAGAAGTCATCAATGAAAGTTAGAAGTACTTGAACCCAAAGAAAGAAGCATAAGGAAGTAGACTGCAAAAATCATTATCAATCAGCTAGAAGCTAGTCGAGGCATGCCAAGAGGTACATTTATCAAAATTATCTTGTTGATGTTTGTATAGAACATAACTAGAGCAAACACCATATTTGTAAGAAATGAGAAGAAAACCAACGATGATATTTTGTTTACATAGATGTTGCAATGAACAATAGTTTAGATGACTAAATCACTTCTGTCAAAGTTTGTTCAGCATTGATATGAGCAATAAAAATTGATGGAAAAGATGATGGCTCAAAGTTTCAAAATCTATACAACCTAGTAATTCCATTAACAATTCAAGTTGCTAAGATATGTTTGGCATCCTTTAAATACTTGATTACAACTTGGTGAGGTGAAAATTCTTTTATTTTGCCTTCACCTGAATGAATGATTTGATACACTTATAGAAGGTTGCAAGACAGACTTGAAACTCATGTTCAATAAATAAAGTATATCCACACAAGTCTAAATATCCCAACAAGCTTGTGAGCAAAAGAAGCAATTTAAGGGAATCTAGGGAATCTTACCTAAAATGTCAGCAAACACATGAAAATGCCATTTTTTCAGAAAATCTTCACGAAATCTTTGTGTTCTCTTAGTTTGTTTTTTACAATCAACATGTCATTTTAAAATATTATTATGAATCAAGCATGTACTCTCTAAAAAAAAAAACCAAGACACTTAAGGAAACAAGGGAAAAACACATGAAAACGCCAAATTTTCAAGTGAATATTTATAATCAGTTTAAACATTTGAATAAAACTAAATTATCCTATTGGTCCGACAACACATTGTAGAGTGAGACAGTATTCAACTCTATTACTACTTAATACCGAGTGAGACAGGAATTATACAAAATAATTCTCTTATTCTCTCAATAAGAGAAGACTACATGGCACCAGAGAGATTATGATTTGTGCCCGAGTTTCATTATCTAGGTACTATCGAGCGCCTCTACCAATTTGAACGTAGGGTATGGACTATTGATGACACCTCTTGCACGCGGATGGAATACCCGCAGGGAACTTCGTCTTTTTCTTTCATTTAAAACATTTTTTTCCAATAAACAGATGTAAAATATATAATAAAAAACTACAACTCAAGATCATGAAGTATAAATTAGTATTAATGTTAGCCAATTAACAAGGTTCCTTTTAATTTAATAATTTTGATTTGTTTTATATTAATCATGTTAATTAATTATATTAATTATTAATAATTAAAATCAAAATTAAAAGTTAAATTTATTTTTAAACATATATTTATTAATTATATTAATTATTCTATTAATAATTAAAATTAAAAGTTAAATTTATATTTTAATAATTATATCTATTTTTTGTTAACTAAATATTTTTGATTTGTGGGATTGGCTTCTTCACATGGTTGGATTTTGAGGTGTCCCCAAAGGTTTTTAAGTGGTGATTTCACTTATGGAGTGCCTTAACAATGCACTCCCTCACCAGAGACTATATTAATTATTATATTAATTATTAATAATTAATAATTAAAAATTAAATTTATATATAAATTCCATTTTAATTAATATTATTATATTCTTCTACCCAGGTCCCTTGTTTTCTAAAAAAAAATGCATATTTTCTTTTGCAAATCATCATTTAGTGTTTTACTTTAAAATGTTAATGAATTTTTTATGTTAATTTTTACAAAGATACACAAAAATCTTGAAGTGTATAAAATATGGTAAACTTGGAGAAACAAAACGTCCATAACCCTTGTTTGGAGCAATAACCCCATCAAAGTACTCGCCCATGATCACCGCAGGCTCTAGAAAAGCACCAGATTTGTTTAATACCTCCGACAGGGAGAATTGGGCACAAAAATCCATTCTTTTACCATATTTTATACACTTCCTCCAAGTAAAAGAACCATGGATGGTGGGCGAGGATGAGAATAAAAAATTCTTCCATTCTTTTGCCAAAGGCAGGAAATTGACAAACACTATTTGGGGACTTAATGAGGGGGGTGGACAATTGGTCAATACTTTTGAAGGTATATCTTCTTTGGGGATTTCTCATTTTAAAGAACTTTTCAAGGCACGAGCGGGATCCTCGATTGCTGAAATTGTGAAAGTGGCCAGGCTCTTCCCTCATTTTGTGGAAGAGGATGAACAGGTGTCTTCGATGGAAGAGGTTTCTGACCAGGAATTATTGGTTGTCATGTGTTCTTTCCAGAAAGGATAGAGTCTAGGTCTTGATGGTTGGTCGATCAAATTTTACTTGGGTTTCTTCGACTTGTTGGGAAATGACATTTTTAAAGTAGTGGAGGAATCCAGGAAAAATGGGCATATACACGATCCACTTAATGCCACCTTCATCACTTTAATCCCCAAGTCGGACAATCCTGCTACTTTTGATGATTTTCGACCTATTTCTTTATGTAATTGTGTATATAAGATCATCTCAAAAGTTATTATCCGAAGACTAAAAGATATTCTTTCTAGACATATTTCAAGCGAACAGTTCAGTTTTCTAGAGGGAAGACAGATTCATGAGGCTATCAAGGTTGCACAAGAAGGTTTACATAGTTTAAAAAGAAGGAAACTTAAAGGTGCAGTTATTAAAATTGACCTTTTGAAGGCCTATGATAGGGTAAACTGGCTTTATATCCAGATGTTGTTGATACATATTGGCTTTGGGGTGGCTTTCACAAATTGGATCATGGGATGTCTATCTACTGTGTCTTTTTTCCATTTTGATTAATGGTTCAGCTTCCTCGTTCTTCAAGGCAGAAAGGGGCGTTCGACAGGGATCTCCTCTGTCTCCACTCCTTTTTCTTTTGGTTGCTAAGTGTCTTAGTTGTTTATTTATTGAGGAAAAGTCTGTTGGAAACTTCAGAGGCATCAACATTTCATCGGGTTTGTATATCTCACACTTACTTTTCGTGGATGACATCTTATTTTTTTGTGACGAATCTCGGCGGGATATTGAAAAACTATGTGAGGGTCTAATTCTCTTCAAACAAGATATAGGCATGGTAATCAATGAACAAAAGTCAAGCATTACACTCTCTTACCTAGATGGGGGGAGTCACTATCCATTACTTCTAGGCTTCCCTTTCGGGTCTTTGAATTGGATGAAGGGTTGAAGTATCTTGGTTTTCAATTGAAACCCAATGACTATCGGAAGACTGATTGGTTGTGGCTCATTGCAAAACTTGAAAAAGGCTAAAGTGTTGGAGTCATCGTTGGATTTCTAGGGATGGTTGTTTAGTTCTTGTGAAGGCATTATTGGAGGCTCGATGCGCTTGATGTGCTCTTTGTAAATCTCATTTAGAATCGGTGGATCATCTTTTTTTACATTCTTCTTTTTTCTGGGAGGTACGGGCTTTTGCCACGATATTGTTGCCCTCCCTCTGGAGCTGGCAGGGAACTTCCTTTGAATTAGCTTTACAGGCATGGCTGTGTGGATGGGGTCAAGTGGATTATCGGGATTTTGCATTTATCCTAGCCTGGGGGATTTGGATCACTCGAAATGGGCAAATTTTCTAGGATGTGATCATTCCGGCCGAAATGGTGGCAGTGAATTGCATTGGGATCTTTAATTCTTTTCAGGGATCGGGTGGTGGTGTTTTGGCACAATCCCGGGTCTTTAGGGAGGTGGTTCCTGACTTCAGTCTCCCATGGGGATACTTCGATGGTGCTTCCTCGTCTGATCAGACAAAGTGTGGCGGGGGTGGCTATCTATATATCTCTAACTCTCATTTCCTTACCCTCGAAGTTGGTTTGGGGAATGGAACAAACAACTATTCTGAACTTCTGTATTTAAAACGTCTTATACTTTTCGCTGTGGAGCAGGGATGCAGAACATTACAAGTTTTTGGTGATTCTTTAGTAATCCTCAATTGGACTAATAGGATTCACGGATGCCATGTCTCTCGTTTGCTTCAATTGTTAGAGGTTGTACTTTGTATTAAAAGTTTATTTGACTCTATCTCTTTTTCTCATATATACAGGGAAAGGATCCAATTGGTGGATAGGCTTTCCAAAGAAGCCACGCAGTTAGCCTTTGGATAATGGTATGTTGAATAACATACATCAGCGGGAATTCGAGGATTCTACCATAGACCCTTTCACGACAGACAAGATACTTGATCCTGGATTCTCTGCTCTTTTTGCGGGGAAAATATTATGGTTTATGCTGGGACACAACTTATTATTTCTGATATAGTATTTGTTGTATTGGTGGGATACCCGCTATATTGGGGACTTAAATGTCGGTGGTTATTTCAGATGGATATTTTTTTGGGGACTGGTATTATTGGCAGACATTCGGTTATGTATCATTGATGCATGTTTTGCATCATCTGGTGGTTAGAATCTTTTTGGTGGAGAATATGTACATAGCTATGTCAAAATAGCTAGTATATATCTATGTATGTAATTTGGTTATTATATAGTGAAATTATGAATTTTTCCGATGAAAAAAAAAGACAATTAATAAACAAATGTGAACAATAAAATATATAAAAATGATAATTTAAATTTTAAAAAAATCATTAATTTTGTTTAATTTTAAAAAAATCTTAAGAGAATCTTACGAGAATCTAAAAAGGTAGTATGAAAATTACATGTCTTATTTACAACAATGTTGATTCTATAGGTTGTCTCCATTAAACATTTTATTTATTTATTGTTTGTGTTGGTTATTTAGGGGAGATCGAACTCACTAGTTCTTTTTACAATATCTACACCATCCTCAAGGCATATATTGCATTTGAATGGACGCTACTCGTAATCAAGTTCCTAAATATGATACCATCTTTATAGATTCAACATAATGGCTTCCAAGAGCCCATTATCAAGGTCTACCTCAATACAAATCCATGGACAAGAATATTGGCATGTCTTTGGGCATCACTATCCAAAATTCTTTTGATATTGTTACCAATAGGTAGGATCATCCCAAAGGATTATTTGGAGATGATGGAGAACACTAGCACTGCCTTTGGAATGTCCTCCTTGGGATTTTAATCCAAGTCACATAAACCCCTTGAAGGCCCATAAAATAAGGATTGTTGCAGAAAATTAAGTCTATATCCTCCCCCTACTAGAACAGGGAAGTAGTATATCCATGTTTACATAGGAAAAGGGTAGGAATCCTTGCATTAAAGGAAGCAAAGAGCCTTGTGATTCACTATTTCCCTATAAATTTGTTTGTCAATGCCTTTTTTGTAAAGGGAAAAGATATAACATCCTCGATTTTAGTCCTCACAAATTGTGATGTAATTGTATAAATGTGAATTAGGCTAGTGAGTCGATATGATTGGGGCAAAGAGTTCATATTGATTAATATGGTCGAGGGCCGAATTTTATATTATGAACATTGAAATGATTAATAAAAGTAGTAATCTTTGGATGCGATACGAGAGGGATGAACACGATGGGGGGCTATGATTCCACAAGAGAGAGGGGCCCAAGGGTGATTTTATTCATAGGTATTAATCTAACCCACTTTTCTAATTTATTATAATTGTGTATATATAACCTTCTATTTTGTTGTTGAGTGCTCCCAAAGTCAATCATTTAATTCATGTAAAAGAGTGGGTGTGAGAGGTGACATCTCATAGTTATTGAAGAGCATGGGATGAAGTACAATCATCTTTGGGAAGAGTGAAAGTCAAGAAAACAAGGAAGAAGAAGAGAAATTTGTATGCGGAATATACATAGTTTTTACATGGAGATTTTGGGTAGCAAAGGAGGATTTGGGTGCTGAGAAAAGCACCAACCATGCTTTGTTTGAAGAAAGCCATTGTTTGGCTATGTTTTATGTTGGAAATGAACCCAATGTGCTTGTGAAAACAAACTGTCAACCTGTAGTGTGTTTTCTTATTGAGGAAATCTCTCAAGAGCCTTATGAAGGTTGTTGTGAGCACTCTTGAAGCAACTAAGGGTTCATGAAGTCCCTAGCTAAGAGAATCCTGGCCAACTGAAATCACTAAAGCCCTAATAAACAAATGGTACAACCTAAGGGACTATGAGCAGTGAAGGGGGTACATTCCTTGGGTTGTGCAGGTTGTGGGCAAGAGAGAGTCGGTGGATTATAATTCTTGTAGGAGTAAAGCCTAGGTTTGAGTTGTTGAGTGTGGAGAGTAGACAGTGAAGGGGCCAGATCTCCTTGTGGACTCATTGCCTTAGCTTGGGGGTGGCTTGTTGTTAAGATTTGGAACAGTAGTTCCTATGGGTGGGAGGTTCATCCTTTATATGCAGTCAAGTAGTTATATTTATAAATAGATAAATTCTTTGTTGTTTTTAATATGATTATTTCGTTGTGTAAATGAATATGTCAAATGATGTGTGTGTTTTTTGTGTGTTTACGAGATGCGCTCATGGTTTATAAATGTTGTAGATGAATGGGTAAATCAACATATTGTTTTGTTGTAAGTTTTATGGGCATGTTGCCCCTTGGTTTTCTTTTATATGTATGGGGCATTTTTAAATTCATATTTAGTAGGATAAATCATTTTTGCAGTGATGGGACTCAACATGGAGGTTGGGTACGTTACAAAATCCTAAATCCTAGGAGACAAGATAGTGATTTTGATTTCTTGCACTTCAAATAATTTCTCAATAATATGAGGATTGTCTAGTTAATGAGCTCCATTATTTGAGGACTTGGATATAAGGCCCTAGAACATCACAACTTCACACTCAAGGACTAGATTCTGGTTCGAATGGGTCATTGTGGAAGAGACTCCGTGCATAATTCTTGGTAATGGAAATCAAAACCCTACCCATTATAGCTAGAGACACCTCTCCTCAATCTTTGATTTGATTAACGTTTTGTACTACAAGGAACATAGAGCTTTCACTTAAAATAAAATGAAGCCTGGGTTCTGGAAAATTTTGAAGACTTTTGGAGTTTTCTCATGAATAAATTGGACTCCTCCTCTCCCCTCCCTAAGCCCCCCCCTAAGTCTTTTTCCACTACTTCTCTCGCTCGGCATTCACAGATTCTACCTAAAGTTGATACTCCTCTTGCTTCCCATCCTGATTTTGGCCACTCACTTGTACCCTCGACCCCTTCCTCTCAGTCAACCCTCTTGACTGACCCACCCTCTCAACCCCTTCCTCTGACTGCTCCTACCCTTAACCCTCCCGAGACCTTTGTCGATCCACCTTCTCCCTCCACCCTCTCAATCATTCCACTTTCTCCTGTCCCCCTCATGGTCTCACATTCTCTCCCCTTTCTTCCTCCTGATCGCTCCAATGTCACTATCAGAAAAAACCGATCCAGACCCCCCAAAAATCCCCCAGGCTCAATAGAGGGTGGACTTGTTGGCTTCTCTTCTTCCGCGACCCCCTCGATAAGAGATGATCCCACTATTTTTTATTCCATTTTTCCTACTTCCACGGCACTTAGAGAACCCTTGTCATTCAATTCTGCCTCCTAATGATCATTTTATCTCTAAATCTCTGTGGGTTTGGAAGCCCCGCAAAGCTAGCTTCCCTCAAAAGATTATTCACCAAGATCAAATAGGATATTGTCTTTCTCCAAGAAACCCTGGTCAACAGTGATAAGGAAAAAGATCTCTTCTTGCAGTGCCTACCACACTGGTCTATTGTTGCATTAGACTCTCTAGGCCGCTCTGAAGGCTTGCTTACTGGATGGAACCCTAATGTTGCAGATTTTCAAGCCTATGGTATCTCTGCGAGGATATTCATTGAAGGTAAGTTTAAATTCTCAACTTCCTCTTTCAAAATCTTAAACTGTTATGCTCCCTATAGCGACCGAGAGCCCTTCTGGAAAACACTCTTTGAATTTGTCATCCTCCACGAGGACAACCTCATTTTAGGTAGTGATCTCAACTTCACCCTCACTGCCAATGAAGTGTGGGGTGCTTCTGCGAGGATTGATCCAAAGGCTGACTTTTTTTACTCTATCCTTCATAGATCGAGGCTTATTGATCTCCAGCCTTCAATCCTCTCTCCCACTTGGCATAACAGTAGATCCAGAGCCAATGGTATCACCAAAAGACTTGACAGGTTCCTTTTAGCCTCCAAGATGATAGGTGGTTGTCTCCATTTCAGGTCTTGGGTTGAACCTTCAATGATTTATGATCACCACCCGATTTGTCTACAAATTGATGGCCCCCCACGGCTTTCGGTGGCTCCATTCAAGTTTAATTGTTCGTGGATTGAAGATCCTGGGTTCATCTCTCTTGTCCACAATACTTGGGCGGATTTACAAGAATGGACAAACTCTTCAGCAATCCTCCTGCTAATTGAAAAACTTAAACACTTGTATCAGGTTGTTATTAAATAGCAATATAATAAGCAGAAGGTTATGAAGGTCGATCTGGTACACGTGGAAGAACAAATTGCATCCCTCTTTAACATCAATCTGTCTCATATCTTTGCAGTAGATGATTTAAACACCCTCCAGGATTTAACACGTAAGAAGAATGATATTTTATCTCATGAAGAAGCCACCTGGAGACTCCGTAGCCGGGCGACCTAGATTGATAAAGGAGATAAGAATACAAGTTTTTTCCACAAATTTGCAACACAGAGGTGTAGCCACAATTCTATCTGGGACCTGACTGATGTTGAAGGAAACTCAGTCACGACAGATTTAGAGTTACATTTTCTGGCATTTAATCATTTTAGAACCCAATATAAAGCCATCGAGTCTGAAAACATAGATGTTCAGTTTGATGTATTACAGACGATCCCTCGCTTCTTCAAGGAGTCTGACAATCTGAATATTGGTAAACCTGTCACTCTCGCTGAGCTAAAAGACACTATTAAAATTATGCCCAAGGACAAAAGTCCTGGTCCAGATGGATGGACTCGGGAACTTTTCCAGCACTTCTTTGAGATCATGGGAATGGATTTGCTAAGAGCTTTAGAAGAATCACGTCTCATAGGAATTATACCTGGAGCACTTAATGCAATGTTCTTCATGTTAATTCCTAAAATTAGTAAGCCTATCAACTTCAACGACTTCAGACCCATTTCGTTATGCAACTTCACGTACAAAGGCATCTCCAAGACTATCGCAAACCGTATTAAAGATACTCTAGCCAAATGTATCTCCACTGAAAAATTTGGCTTCTTGAAGGACAGATTGATTTTTGATGCAGTGGGAATCACCCAAGAATGTCTTCATTTGGCCAAGGTTAAAAAATTGAACTCGGTCATCCTAAAACTTGATTTAAAAAGAGCTTATGATAGTGTCAGTTGGCAATTCCTTCATTTGTTACTGGATCAGATCAGACTTGGCAGGCTTGTCATTAATTGGATTATGGGTTGCATTACATCGGTCAACACGGAAGCCCCGGTGAATGGAATTCCCACAGACTTCTTCTGTTGCCACTGGGGTCTCTATCAGGGTTGTCCTTTGTCACCCTTGATTTTCTTACTTGTAATTGAAGCACTCAGCAAAATGCTGACTCAAGCAGTGGATACGGGATCCTTTCAAGGGCTCAAAGTAGCTTTTGGCATCTTTATCTCTCACTTATTGTTTGTTGATGATGTCCTCATCCTGGGCTTCGGGAACATTGATTATTGGAAAAGTCTTAAAGTAATCCTATCAAATTTCTGTGAGGCTACAGGACTGTCTATCAACCTTCAAAAATCTGTTTTTATTGCCCAGAATATTGAACCAAATCTAAGGAGCTTCCTTCTTTCAGAATTCAAAATTCATATTGACAGTATTGACCAAGGGCTGAAGTACCTTGGCTTCTCCCTGAAACCAAATAGTTACAGAGTTAGTGACTGGTCGTGGCTCATCAAAAAGATTGAAAAGAAGATTGGGAATTGGACTTTTCGATGGTTGTCCTTGGGCGACAGACTCACTCTGGCAACTTCAATCTTATAAAGAATTCCAGTTTATTGGCTTAGCCTGGCAAAAGCTGCAATTTCCATTCTCCAACGCATTTAGCATTTGATAAGTAGATTTATCTGGAAAGGGGGGAAAAAAGACACTGGATTTCACCTTGTAAAATGGCAAAGTCTAGCAAACCCAAAAGAGTATGGCGGATGGGGCATTAAACACCTGAAATGGTTTGCTCTCTCCCTTGTAGCCAAATCTTGTTGGAGAGGTCTCTTTGAAAATAATCTATGGAACAGGGTTCTCACAAAGAAATATCTAAAAGGTATAGACATCACCTCCTGGTTACGTAGGGACGCCCACAACACTCAAAATTCTTCCATCATTTGGCAAAATCTGATGCTCTCACTGTCGATTATCAAACACTGACTGGCTTGGAAAATTGGGACAGGGCAGCGTATTATTCTTGGGTGTGACCCATTCATTGGCTGCTTGGATTGCTATCAGCTCTCCAACACTCTTCTTCAGAAATTAAACAACCAATCCATATATTTGTTAGCATGAGCCACCGTGAGCGACTCAACGAAAGCACATCAACAATGGTTGGACGCTAGACAACTGGGATTAAGTACTAAACTCAGCATGGAATGGGACGCATTCACTCAAAATCTCATAAATAGTGGCATCCGATTGAGCAAGGAAAAGGAAAAACTTTCATGGTCTTGGAATCGGTCAACTGGTAAGGTCACGGCTAGCTCAGCATATCAATGCATCCTTTACACAAATAAAATTATTGTTGAAAATTGGTGGCATAAAGCGATTTGGATGGTGAAGGTAATGACAAAAATCATTTGTTTCATGTGGCTATGCATAGAGGATCACTTAATCACGGGTAATAATTATCAAAAGAGAGGTGGAATTGATCCATCAATTTGTGCTTTGTGTCTAAAAGCAGAAGAGTCTCCCACACACCTATTTGTGGATTGCCAGAACACACAATTGATCTGGAACAATATCCTCACTACTTTGGGGATTGACAGTGAGTGGAAGAGGGCCACCATTGAAGAAAATTTAAAATATTGGTTCCTCAAATTTCCAAACCTAAAACACATACCTTTTTTTATTATGTGGGAGATTTGGAAATATAGAAACAAAATTATGTTTGAAAATTGGACCATGAATGTTCCCGGGATTTACAGGAAAATTCTTCTTTCCATCAAAGAACATCCACTTAAAGAGGAAGCAGATAAAACTGAAGTACTACTAAACCCAGTCTACTTCAATGACAAACCTATTGGTTTCTTTGACGGTGTAGCAACAACAAACAAGTGTGGTATTGGTATTTACTTAAAAATCACACCCGGACAAAACATCCAAGCACATTTTGTTGGAGGAACCGGAAACAATATGAAAGCTAAGATGATGGGATTATGGGGACTCTTACTACTTTCCACACACTTCTCTTTTAAAAAATTAATGGTGGCAGGCGATTCAAAGGTCACCATTGATTGGATTAGTGACAAAGCCAATCTAGATATTAACTATCTCAGCCATTGGAAGGAAAAGATTAGCTCACTAAAGCAAGGTTTTGAAACCATAAACTTCATGCACATACATAGACAGTTTAATAAAACTGCGGACATCTTATCCAAGAAAGCTCTCAATGATAAACTATGGTGGCTTTTTTTCGAAGAACATGTCAATGGAACTATAACTAGATCTGGGGAACTACACATTCTATAAGGTGACATCAACCAGAATTGATATTGGGTTTTAAAGTGCAATAGATAAATTAAGTGACCATAGGATTCATCTGTAGAAGAAAATGTCTATTCCATTCATGGAAGAAATGTTTATTGTAATGTGAAAGTTTCATTTGATTCTAATAAAAATAACAGTGAAACTATTTTTTTCGTGTGAAAAAAACAAAAAAGACTAGGACTACAAGGAACATAGACTAGGATTCTTAAATTGTAATCAGAATATTAATATATATAGACTTAATTGTAATTAATTTTAACTTTTCAAACTAAAAATTATGAGCATGGAAATGATTTATATATCATATGTAATATTTTTTCACATTTAAAAATAAACATGTTTTAGTAGACAAGAAATTAGCTAATTATATTTTCCTTTTTTTAAAAACAATAAATTTCCATCATAATATACTAATAAACATAAAACAAGTTTTTTTTTTTTAAATATAATAAACACTAAATAACTAAAAGAATAAATTATATCCCAAATTTGTAATCCATTTAATTCTCTCTTTTATATATATATATGGTTAATGTTCAGTTTCACCGAAACTTGATTGACATCCATTTCATGGCATTTTATAGCGGGCTCAATAATCTAATCAATAGTATCAGTCGGATTCCTGTTAAGCATCCCTGGTCAAATTCATTTGATCTTAGAATAGTAATGGACTTAAGGAGCTCCTCTGCAAAAGAATGATTCCTACTCAACCTATTATACTGGGCATTTGTACAAAGATAAGTTGGCTCAGTGATTCCTTTGGACTTTACTTCTGCAGCAGGAAATAGGACTATGCTGCCATACACATTAACTTTATTGGCCTCCAATTTGAGATATTCAATGAAGCAGACACGTCTTACTAGCTCTACTCTTCTCTAGCTCGTCAAAGGAGAGACTTGAACCCTGGTGGGGTATAACAGCACCCTGCTTTCACCAACCCACAGTTTGACGAATTCAGACATTTTGATTTTCCTGCTGGACGCATCTTTTGCAGGTACTGTTTGGTGTGGGATAAGGGGCACTCAAACAGGCCCAATTTCTGGTTGGCGAGTTTTCTGATCTAAATCCAACCAAAATTTCGACGGAAATAATAATTCCATGGTAGTCCAAGTTGTTAAATATAATGTAACCTCAACAGTATGCCAGTTGTCTTGGCCCGCTGTATTATCGTTTCTTGATGTTCTTGATTCGCTTGAGCCTATTTAGCTCAGCTCAGCTCTTTTCCCTTTTTGTGATGTACTATTTTTCTCATATACTCAATCTACCGAATTCTATATCTGCTCTGCTCTTTCTCTGTATTCTCTGCTTCTCATTTTATCATGGTATCAGAGCTTCAGACGTAAGCCTCTTCACAAAGACTGGAAAGCAGCCTGATCCTAAGTAGCGAAGAGTTTAAACTGTCAACGAGAGCACAGGACGCGAGATTCTTCATAGAGCTTGGAGAACAACGCACAGTCCGAAATACACTCTAAAGATCACTGCAAAAAGCAAACGCGAGGAAGTAGAGCGCAATACGCTCAAAATAACGTGAGCATTTAAATATTCGTGAAAGATTCACGAAGCAGAGTTGAAGAGGGCAGAAACAATTAAAGGTACACAAGTTCTTTAAAGAATTCGTGAAATTCCTTCTTCCGGAGAAGATTCTGCGAGAGCAGCAAAAGACAAGCTAAAGCAGCAAAGGACAAGCAGACACAGTCGTAAGATCGGCCTTGCGAACAATCTAAGCCATTAATAAAGCTCAGAAAGGACAAGGAAAGCGTAGAAAAGGCGAATGAGATTCAGTCGTCAGATCAAGAAAAGGTGCGCAAGCTTTAACCGCCAAAGCTTTTCGAAATTTCGCGTATTTGGCGATTTCGTGCAAAAGTTGCAAAGGCGACAAGTCTCTCGAAGTCCCGAAATTATTGGGACCGTCCATCATCAGGGGACACATGGCAAAGATCCACGTACGTCGGAAGATTTTCAAGGGAGGAGCCGCAGTGATCCTAACCGTTCATCAGGAGGGACGCGTGGTGAGCGATCAACATTTCGCTGACATGCGACTCTGGGAAGTCAAAGGGCAAATTTGTGAAACTCACAAAACGTGAAATCGCGAAAATATCCCAGCCGTTGATCAAGGAGAGATTTGGACCGTCGATCCAGCGCCATCGCGATTTCGGCTATCATTAAATCAGAGGCGAGAGTTTTGAGAACTCGCGACACGCAAAATCGCGATATAATCTAAGCCGTTGATTGAGGAGAGATCTGGACCATTGATTGTCCAGGGAGAATTTTGGCATTTCGGGGATCGGGAGAATGATGGTGAAGGCTGAAGCAAACTCATGAAAGGAGATTTCGCGAAAGAATCAGGACCGTCCAATTGAAAAGGACGTGTGGCGAGCGTTCGGCATTTCGCTGACTCGCTACTGAAGGAAGTCAAAGGTTGGAGTTGTTAGAACCCCCGAATCACGTAATTGTGATTCAATCGTGACTGTCGGATCACGGCGAATTGAGGGTCGTTGATTTGGCATTTTAAGGATTCGGAGTTTCGGACTTTGGGATTCCAAGGAGGAAGGGTTGGAGTTGCATCGCAACTTCGCGAACCGCAAAGTCCTGAAGCGCTCAAGGATTAGTCTATGGTCACAGGTCGTGGTCATATGGAGGAGGATAAGGAAGGAGCTAGCAAGTGCTAGACCCCTGTCGGGATTTCGGAGATCGGGGATTCGGGAAACAAGAGTTAAGTGGGGCTCGCATGCAGGAATCTTGAAATCCCGAAAAGTGGATCGTGATCATAGCGTCGTGGTCATGTGGAGAAATGATATGAGAAGATTTGAGGGCTCGTTAAGCCCCTTTCGAAGTTCGGGAGTTGGAGAGTCGGGAGTGGCTCACACGCCAATACTCTCGAGGTCGTGAAACGCGACACACTCTTTGTGGGCTAAGCCAGTGGTCACAGGTAGTGGTCACGTGGGGAAGGAGCTCGCGCTCAGTGCTTATTCGTGCGGGGTTGAGTTCGCATTTGGACCTATTCCACCATTAGAGGGGCTACAGTTGTTGCAGTGTTACAGATGCTAAGGAACAGAGCTCAGAGCCCTAAATCAGTAGATCTCGCACTCGGATAGTCAAGTCCAGCCAGATCGAAGCTAAAGAAGTGGTCTACCCCGTGTTTTTCCATTCAAATCCACTGAGAGAACTTTGCAGACCTGGTTTTACGCGCCGGAAACAAGTAAGCACACAAATCTTTAAACAATTCTTTGTTGTCTAATTTTTTTTTTTTCTTCTTCAAAGATAGCCACCTTGAGCCATTTAGGACCAACTCAAGGACCGATTCTTCTTGGAAAGAATTATGAGTTTTTGTCTCTTCGAATAAGATCCTTCTTGCAAGCACAAGAGTGATGGGATCCAGTGGATCTTGGATATGTGGAACCAAATCCAGTAGACCTTGCCGCCATGACCAACCAACAGAGAATTGCTCAGGCAACACAGAGGTAAAAAGAGAATAAAGACAAATTATGGATTCAAAATTCAGTGGATGACTCGATTTTCTCAAAAATCACAGGCGATGTTACTTCAAAACAGGCCTAGGACATCCTTAAATTAGCCTACCAAGGAAATGACAGTGTCAAAACAATGAAACTGCAGACCTTGAGGACGCAATTCGAGACTTTAAGAATGACAGAGTCTGAAAATGTTGATCATTTTATGACCAGAGTCATGGGAATCGTGAACCAGATTAGATAGACTGGTGAAGCCATCCATGATCAATGAATTGTTGAGAAAATCCTCAGAATTTTACCAAATAAATTTGAAATGGTTGTTACAACAATCCTTGAATCCAAGGATCTGTCAAATTTTTCAACAGATGAACTAATTGGTTCCCTGTTGACACATGAGACCAGACTGCATCTCACAGATGAGTCAATCGCCAATGCCTTCCAAACTCAATTCTCCTTCAGCAGAGGGAGAGGCAGAGGAAGAGGCTGAGGTCATCAAGGAAGAGGGAGAAGTTCAAGTAACTTTCACTCAAATGAAGGTCACAGACAACAGAACCAGAATCATAATTTCCAAGGTTACAAACAACACAACCAGAATTAGAATTTCCAGCCTCAAAGAGGCAGAGGGAGAAGATCATATGACAAATCTAGTATACAATGCTATTACTGCAAAAAGTTTGGACACTATGAATTTGAATGCTAAAAGAAGAAAGCAGAGCATCTCTCAGGCAGAGCACATGTTTCAAATCATACAGGAGAAACCTCAGAAGGTATGTTTCTCTCATGTCACAGGATTGAAGAACAACATCAAGATCTCTGGTTGTTGGACAATGGTTGCAGCAATCACATGACAGGTAACAAAGATTTACTTTCATGCATTGATTCTTCAATTTCCTTTGATATTACACTTGGAAATGATTTCTTAGTCAAAGTTCAAGGAAAATGAATTGTACCTATTCTTACTAAACAAAATGTAAAGAAAGACATAAACAATGTCTATTGTGTTCCAGATCTGAAACATAATCTGTTAGGTGTAGGATAGCTCATTGAACATGGCTATAAGGTACTTTTTGAAGGAGCATCAAGCAGGATATATGATAAAACCCCCAGCAGAAAATTGATTTCTGAAATCCACATGACTCAGAATAGGATGTTTCCCCTAACCCTCAGAACTGCAAATCTTATCCAATCATATGCACAAAGTGCATCCACCCCAAATGAAACTCTGGTTTGGAATACAAGATTTGGACATCTACCCTTTCAGAGTCTAAGTCTTCTACAGAAGCACTCCATGGTCAAAGGTCTCCCTATCTTCAAAGAGAAAAATCTACCATGTGATTCTTGCATACTTGGAAAACATAAGAGAACTAGTTTTCCATAGTCCTCCACTCAAGCCAAACAACATCTCGAACTCGTTCACATTGACCTATGTGGACCAATGCAAACAGAGTCCATAGGTGGTAGATTTTATTTTCTAATGTTTATTGATGACTTTAGCAGGAAAATCTGGATCTATTTTCTCAGACACAAGTCTGAAACTTTTGCAAAATTCAAAGAATTCAAAGCAGAAGCTGGAAAATAGAGTGGCAAATATATAAAAGCTCTCAGGTCAGATGGAGGAGGAGAATACAACTCCAAACAATTTGCAAATTTCTGCAAATCACAAGGCATCATCATGCAAACTACATCTAGGTATACTCCACAACAAAATGGAGTGGTTGAAAGGAAAAATCAGACAATAATGAACATGGCAAGAAGCCTACTCAAAGAGAAATGTCTGTCAAATACTTTTTGGGCTGAAGAATTAGCATGCTCAGCTTATCTCCTGAATGGATCTCCAACCACCAGTCTCAAGATGAAAGTCCCTCAAGAAGCATGGAGTGGGACAAAGCTAAATGTTGCTCATCTAAGGACATTTGGATGCATAGCATATGCTCACATACCTTTCAAATTAAGGAAGAAAATGGATGACAGAAGTGAGAAATGTATCTTTACTGGATACAACGAAACATCAAAAGCTTACAAGATTTACAATCCAATCTCAAAGAAACTAATTCTCAGCAAACATGTAAAATTTCTGGAAAATCAACTCTAGAACGAATCTGAAAATCAGCAAATGGACAGTCAAAAACCATTGTTGCCCAGTCCTAAAAACGCAGAAGATTCAGGACATCCAATACCTCAACCTGCACTTCCAAGATTACAGGTACAAGGACAATCTGAAAACTCTCAGGATAACTCAACTTCTAGCAGAGACTCATCCTCTGAAATTCCAAACCAGAGAACTCGAAGTTTGAGAGAAATCCATTCGCAGTTGGATGACATTGAACAACACAACCTTTTTGCTTTAATGTCATGTCAACCCACATCTTTTGAAGAAGCAGCTAAGGAGCCACATTGGGTTCAAGCCTTGAACCAAGAGATTGACTCCATTGAGAAGAATAAGACATGGGATCTTATTGATTTTCCCAGACACAAGAAAAGTATTGGTGTCAAGTGGGTTTACAAAACTAAACTCAATGAAAAGGGGCAGATTGAAAAACAAAAGGCAAGACTTGTTTCCAAAGGATTCTCACAACAACCCAATACTGATTATGGTGAAACTTTTGCTCCAGTAGCAATATTAGACACTGTAAGGACTCTCTTAGCCATAGCAGCTCAACACAAATGGAAAGTATACCAGATGGATGTCAAGTCAGCTTTCTTAAATGGTGTCTTAGAAGAAGAGGTCTATGTGGACCAACCAATTGGATTTGAAGTCAAAGTGCAGCCAGCCAAAGTATATCGGTTGAAGAAAGCCCTGTATGGCTTAAAACAAGCTCCAAGAGCTTGGTATAGCAGAATTGACACTTACCTTATCAAAAGTGGTTTCAGCAGAAGCCAAAATGAGCCAACTCTTTACACCAAAACTGATCAGCAGGGTTAAATTCTAATTATATGTTTATATGTTGATGACATGATATATACTGGAAATCTTGAGTTAACCATTTTTAAACATGTCATGCAATCTGAGTTTGAGATGACAGATCTTGGCATAATGAAATATTTTTTGGGAATTGAGGTTGATCAATCAACCAAAGGCATTTTTGTCTATCAGCAAAAGCATGCAACAGACATCATCAAAAGATTTTGCATGGAAGAATGCAATCCAACAGAAACCCCTACACCCCTAGGCACAAAATTGAGCAAGAAAGATGAAGGCCCTACAGTGGACCCTACCCTGTAAAAAAATTTAGTAGGCAGTTTGTTGTATCTTACAGCAACTAGGCCTGATATTATGTATGCAGCCAGCCTTGTTTCCAAGTTTATGGAATCCCCCAAAGGTTCTCACTGGAAGATGGCCAAAAGGATTCTAAGATATGTTGCAGGAACTCTCAATTTTGTCTTATGGTACACTCAGTTTGATGATAATCATCTCTCTGGTTATACAAACAGTGATTTTGCAGGCAGCCTAGATGACAGAAAAAGCACCTCAGGACATGTTTTTCACCTGGGCACAAACCTGATTTCATGGGCATCAAAGAAGCAACCAATTGTATCAATATCTTCTGCAGAGGCAGTGTATGTCACTGCTACCTCAGCTTCCTGTCAAGTTGTGTGGCTGAGAAGAATATTGAATGATATGTCACATACAAAAAAGGATCCAACTCCTATCTTTCGTGACTACACCTCAACAATTGCTCTATCCAAAAATCATGTGTTTCACAAGAAAAGCAAGCATATTGACACTCGCTTTCACTTCATCTGCGATCTAGTCAATAATGGCGACATTGCACTTAAATTATGTGGCTCACGAGATCAACTCACAGATATTTTTACAAAGCCACTAAGAAAATCCGTTTTTGATTTTCAGAGACAGCACTTGGGCATTATCAATGTCGATGTTTGTAACTGTTGAGTTTAAGAGGGAGTGTTAAATATAATGTAACCTCAATAGTCTGCCAACTGTCCTGGCCAGTTGTACTATCGTTTCTTGATGTTCTTGATTTTCTTAAGCCTATTTAGCTCAGCTCAACTCTTTTCCCTTTTTGTGATGTACTCTTTTTCTCATATGCTCAATATACTGGATTCTATTTCTGCTCTGCTCTTTCTCTGTATTCCCTGCTTCTCATTTTATCACAAGTTCTACCAACGGAGGAACTCTGCCCCCAGAGATTTTAACTCTTTCTAAATCAACCCAGAACCTTAAAAAACTGAAAAATGGTGAATTTGGGAAACTTTGCATGTAATATTTGGCAAAATTTAGATATAGCTCCCTGAAAATGAGGCGTCAAGCTTAAGCTCCTTGTACTGCTAACTAGGCATAACATTTTGATTCAAAACAAATATTAGAAATTGAGCTTGATAGGGTAATCAACATTAAGTAAACTAAGCCAAATATAAGCTTTGCTTTCATCTTCTGCATTGCGTCAAAGAGAGGCTTTCGTTTGGTTTTATGCAACCAGAGTTCCAAAACAATTGTGCAATCAAAACCTCCATGCGGGAATGGATCCAGTTTTAGAAGGAATCTCGAACAGAAGGAATAGCAGTACCTGCATAGAAGGAAAATGAGTTTTGAACGATTTATGAATAAAGAACAAAAATGGATATGAAACATACAAGAACGCACGTGCTCCGGGTTACATAAAAGCTCAAAACTTACTGTGTACAAACTCCTATCTTAGCATGTACAAGACAAGATGAGTATGCACAACTACAACAAAAGCATCACAAAAAAGCGTGTACTTACTCTTAGGGACCTAACCTCTCTAACCCCTCAGTTAGGTAGAATAATATAGTTTTCATGTAATAAATGTTGACATTAGTTAATAAGGTGTATTTAATAATGTGAACAAGTTTAATGTAAAAACCCTTAATAGAAGCTTCCACTTCTAGAAAGATCTTTATTTAAAATGTTTTTTAAATGATAGAATTAGTATAAATAAGAGTAGGAGGCATGAGAAAGCCTTGTCTTAAGAATTATTGCAATAGAGCTCTGCTCGAGGTTGCCCCCTCAAAGAGCCAAGTGAACATTTCTTTCTTTCAATAAAGGTCTTATCATTGGTATTGCTATTCTCACTATTCTATTGTTCCACTGGTATTTGTTGAATATTATTGTTTCTGCTTATTGCATTACATATGGTACCTTACAAGTGGTATCATAGCATTTTCCTCTGTGGAAGCTATGGGAATTTTTTAAGATCTGTCGTTCAGTGGGAAAAACTGCGGTGGGGAAGACTACACGCAGTAAATATAGATAGTTTCACAAGGTTATCTAGAAACAAACGTTTCACCTTGTTGGAAACCTCTATAACACTTGTTGGAAACCTCTATAACACTTGTTGGTAACCTTCGAGTAGCACTGCATCAGACAAAATATGTACATGGACATCACTCCCACATATTGTCAGGTATATAAGGAGTCCCATAGGTCTCCTGAAACCATTCCTAGATCAGTCGATCGGCTTCCTAACTGCTATAATGACACCGAGAATAGCACTCAAGAAGATACTCTCTAGTACTTGGGTAATCGAGTAGTACGGCTAAGGGTACGATCAAGCCTCCTTAGTTGGTTCCCTGAGATATTGGATCGAGTACTATTGTTCGACCCTGCACATATATCAGAGAGCTATAGCACAGGGAAAACCCTTGTCTGTAGAAACCCTGAAAACCGTAACCCTTGGGAAAAGAATAGAACAAAATCATTTTTAAGTCTTTTTTTTAGTGGACCTGACCCCCTTTCTGACACCCTTATTTGGGACCTATCTTATTGGATTTCTCTCTTCGCCTTGATCATTGTGGTACCTATAACTTTTAGGCCTTTTTTTTGTGGACCCACCCACCCTTCCCAGCACCCTTATTAGACACCTATCTCATTGCATTTTGTTTTTGCCCTGATCGTTGTGATATATGTGATTTCTTCTTCTTTTTTTCGTGGACTCGCTTCCCCTCCTGACACCCCTCATTCCCAAATGGCCAACACCTGCAACCAAGAACTCCTTCACCTACAATTTGAATCCAAACAGCACGTGAAGAACATCCAGAGAATGACTTCTGATCTTGCTTCCACCAATTCCAAATTGGAAACCTTCCAGGCCGAAGTTAAGGGAGAATTAGCAAAAGTTAAGGGCGAATTGACCTCCATCCACTCCACTCTCAACCAATTGTTAAATATTCCCAGGGCTCTCCCTCCTCTGGACAACCTTCACACTATGAAGGTGAGAACTCTTCCCATTATATGGTTTTTCATTACAACCCCCTTCATCATTACCCTCATCTTTCCAGAGTGGAAGTGAACAAGTTTGATGGCTCAGATCCCACAGGCTGGGTCACTCAAATGGAACATTATTTCTCCTTGCATGGCATTATTAATGAGTTGGCCAAACTTTTTTTATGGTGTCCTCTATCTAGATCTTGAATGTTGGCAATGGTGGCTATGGTGTACAAAGGCACGCCAAGGGTATGTTGCTTGGAACAGTTTGTTGTAGAGATTTATGAATGCTTTGACACTGACACCCACTATTCAGGTTGTTTGACCAAGCTGAAACATATGGCACAGTGGAAGACTTTATCTCCTCCTTTGAGCACTTGGTTTTCATAACAGAAGGCATGTCAGATGCCTTCTTCAAGGAATTTTTTATTAAATCCATGCCCAGGTCCTAATGGCTCGCTCTCAAACTTGGTTGGAAGCTACTAAACGAGCTAAGGAAACCCAATAAGTTGTCTCTGCCCAAAACTAAAAACCCTCATTTATTCCTCGCACTCAACCTACCAATCCTACCCCTTCTACCACTCCTCTCAAAATCCAGAAATAAACTTGGGCAGAAATGTTTGAACAACAACTCAAGGGTCTTTGTTATAATTGTGATGACAAATATTTTTGGGGGCATAAGTGTAAGGAACATAATATTTTTATGGTCATTTCTAAGGATGTTGTTGACAATGAGGCCACATTTTCCCCAATGGCAGACCTACCCCCAACAGAGGATCCTACTCCACCCTCTGATCCACCATAAGTTGAACCACCGATTTCGTTGCATGCTCTCACTAGCTTCTCTACTCCCCAAACCATCAATCTCATTGGCTACATTAAGCACATGAAGGTCATAATCCTCATTGACAGTAGCAACACCCATAATTTTATTCATCGTCGCATTGCACAGGAAATCAATTGTTATATATGTGTAGTCAACAATTTTCAAATCATGATTGTCAATGGTAGTTCCATGAAATGTGGCGGGCGTTGTGAAAATGTGTTCCTACAAATTGGTCAGTACTACCTGAAAAATCATATGTTTTCTATTGACATGGGTGGTTGTGACATTGTGCTCGGTGTTGAATGGTTATGCACTCTGGGGCCCATCCTCATAGATTTTAAATAATTAACCATGCAATTCCAAAAGGAGGGACAATAGTATAAGTTCCAAGGCATCACAACAAGCTCCCCTGAGATCATCAGTTCCCATCGAATGGAAAAACTTCTCAAAAAAGGTCATTCGGGAATTATTGCCCAACTCCATTCCATTCAATATCTATCCTCCAATCTATCCTCTTCAATCACCAAGTTATTTTTTCCAATCCCCATGGATTTCCCCCTTCCTGTGGTGTTCATGATCATTCCATTCCTCTCATACCAGGAAGTCATCCTCTCAATGTTCACCCTTATTTTCATCCATTTAACCAGAAGAATGAAATTGAGAAAATTGTGCAAGAATTGCTCAAAACAGGTGTTATCCGTTCCAGTACCAGCCTTTATTATTCTCTTATGTTCATGGTACTCAAGAAAGAAGGCACTTGGCGCATGTACCTCGACTTTCTTTCCCTCAACAAACTCACCATCAAATACAAATTTCTCATCCCTGTCATTGATGGCCTGTTGGATGAATTGAGCAATGCTCTGTACTTTACTAAACTTGATCTTCATTCCGGCTACCACCAAATACGTATGAAAGAAGACGACATTCCCAATATTGCATTTAGAACTCATGAGGGTCACTATGAGTTCTTAGTCATGCCCTTTTGCCTATTTAATGCTCCCTCCACTTTCCAAAGTCTCATGAATCATGACTTTCATCCTTTCCTCCATCATTTTTTATTAGTTTTCTTTGATGATATTCTCATCTATAGTAAAACTTGCACAACCCATCTCGCCCATGTGGATCAAGTTCTCCATCTACTCTCTTAGCACAAAATTTTCCTCAAACAGTCTAAATGTGCCTTTGGAGCCTCAGAAGTGGAGAATCTGGGTCATATTGTTGGAAAGGATGGTGTACGGGTGGATCCTAAGAAAATTGAAGCTATGAAGGATTGGGCTCACCCTAAAACTCTTAAGAGCTTGCGTGGTTTTCTGGGTTTAACGGGGTATTATCGCAAGTTTGTTCAGAATTATGGAAAAATTGCCGCACCTCTCACTGCTCTCCTTAAAAAAAATGCTTTCACTTGGACTATGGTTGCTGATCAATCCTTCCATGCCTTGAAAGAGGCTATGTCTACAAATCATGTCCTGACACTTCCCAACTTCACCAAGACTTTTGTCCTGGAATGTGATGCATCTAGGAAAGAAATTGGCACAATCCTCATGCAAGATGGCAGGCCTTTGATTTTCACTAGAAAACAACTCTCGGAGAGACATTTGGGCCAATCAATCTATGAAAAGGAAATGTTGGCTATTCTGCATGTTGTGGATCTCTTGCGTCCTTATCTATTGGGGCAGCGCTTCCAAATTAAAACCAATCATTAAAGCCTCAAGTATTTTTTGGAACAACGCATTTAATCTCCGGAACAACAAAAATGGGTGACCAAGCTATTTGGATATGATTATGAGATCATTTACAAGAAGGGCAAAGAAAATGTGGTTGTTGATGCTCTTTCCAAGAAGTATGAAGAAGAAGGGTCCCTCTTTTCCCTCTCTTCATTAAACCAGACTGCTCCAAGTTGTTCGCCAGGAATGGCTACAAGACCACAAACTTTCTCACCTAATCCAACAATTGCAACACCACTCTCAAGCTTCTCTAGGGTACTCTTGGCACAGTGAAGAGACTCGCTACAAAGGTCATCTATATTTAAGAAAATAGTCACAACTTAAATCCACAGTGCTTTCTGAGCTTCATGCTTCACTCACAACTGGGCATTCAAGGTTCACGAAAACCTATGAACGGGTTAAACATTCTTTTTTCTGGGACGGTGTGAAAAAATACGTCTGTACCTTTGTGGATAAATGTGATACCTGCTGACGCAATAAGGGAAAAACAATCAAATCTCCAAGCACACTCCAACCGCTTTCGATTCCCCCTCCTATTTGGAGGGATATTTCTATGGATTTCATTGTTGACCTCCCTAAATATAGTAATAAGTCCGTCATCATGCTGGTAATGGATCAGCTTTCCAAATATGCCCATTTTTGTGCTCTTCAACACCCGTTCACCGCATCCACAGTGGCTAAAATATTTATGGATAACATATTCAAACTTCATGGCATTCCTCATTCTATTGTCTCTCGCTGAGATCCCACTTTCACCAGAAATTTTTGGCAATAATTGTTCAGGCTCCAGGGAACCCAATTGCATCTCAGCACCACCTATCATCCCCAAAATGATGGCCAAACTGAAATTGTCAACAAGTGTTTTGAAACATATTTACGTTGTTTTTCATCTGACAAACAAAATCAATGGGCTCAGTGGTTACCCCTCGTTGAATGGTGGTACAACAATCTTACCATACTACTACTCGCATGACTCCTTTTGAAGCAGTCTATGGGAAAAATCCACAATCGGTTCTCTCCTACATGCCAGGTATCTCCAAGGTTCAGGGGGTTGAAAAGAATCTTACAATCCGAGTGACCATTCTCCTTACCCTCAAAGAAAATTTGGTCATGGCTCAGGATCACATGAAGCAACAAGGAGATCATGGTCGTTCTAAACGTCAATTTGTTGAAGGGGACCAGGTATTTATTCATCTACAAACGTATAAGAAGACTCCACTCAAATCTAAACACTTTCAAAACTTGCTCCCAAATTTTATGGTCCTTATGCAATTCTCAAGCGAGTGGCCCCCATGGCCTACCAGTTAGCTTTGCCCAGTCATTTTAAGCTCCATCCTATTTTTCATATCTCTTGATTAAAGAAAGTGATTGGAACTAAGTGCCAAACTCAAACCAGCCTCCCTCAGTTCGATGAAGAAGGTTCCATTTGGTTGCAGCCACAAGCAGTCTTGGAATAGCGAGAGCATCACCTCCGTCAACGAACCATCAAAGAAGTGTTAGTGCAGTGGAAATATACAACTCTAGAAGATGACACTTGGGAGCCGACCACTATTCTACAACAGTTTCTTCATCGCAAGCCTTAAAGACAAGGTTGTTCTTCAAGGGGGAGGGCATGTTAGGGACATAATCTCCCTAACCCCTCATGTAGGTAGAATAATATATTTTCCATGTAATAAAGGTTGACAGTTGTTAATAAGGCCTATTTAATAATGTGAACAAGTCTAATGTAAGAAGACTTAATAGAAGATTTAGCTTCTAGAAAGATCATCCTCTAGAATTTTCTTTAGATAATAGAATTAATATAAATAAGAGTAGGAGACATGAGAAAGCCTTATCTTGAGAATTATTGTAATAGAGTTGTGCTCTGCTGGAGGTTCCCCCCTCTAAAAGGCAACTGTACATTGTTTTCTTTCAATAAAGGTATTATTTTTGGTATTGCTATTCTCATTGTTATGTTGTTTCGTTGATATTTGTTGAATATTATTGTTTTTTCTTATTTCATTACATCTAGTACCTTACACCTACAAATACTGAAAATAAGATTAACCCATGCATGCATAGCAGTGTAACAGTGGTTAGCAAGGAATATATCATTATAAATAGTTATTGTTTTATATACAAAACAACTTCAATCTCACACTTGTTAGAATATGAGCCTATAAAAACACTTGTTAAACAACAGAGAAAGAGAAAACACATCACACAACAACCAAGAAAAAAATGGAATGATATCCTTTAATGCTCAACTATCAATGTAGAAATGGCTTACAAGTCGTATGGAGCACCTCACGGGATTCCATTATTAAATAGGAGATTCTAAGAGTTTTCGGGAATATGAAAAGACAAACGCCTTAGAAACCTCCCTCGTATTGTAATGGCAAGGTGTGTGTTGTCACCACCCAACAATCTCCACCTTGACAACAATTTTCTTGATACCTTTCCCAACAAATCAATCATCACCTTTCATGCAAGACATGCAAAGCCAAACACCACCACAACTTCTCTAACAATAATGGTTGCATGAATATGTCTGCATAGTTTGCTCCAATATGGACCACTCCACCTCCTTTGAATCAATCATTATTCATAACCACAAGTTAAATCACTACAACATCTTAGGTGATACTCGTGCTTCTCATATACCAAAGCACCCATTTCCATGATCTTTACATGGTTTTTCCATCTATCCACTGACAACACCAACTGCATGTGCAATATTTAAACATTCCATCGCAAACATGAAGCATCCTACTACATTTGCATCAGGTACACGAGACATATAATCCTTTTCTTCCTCACTATCAAGACATAAACTTGAATAAAGCTTACAATGGAAAGCTAAAGTGATATTTACCTCTTTCACAATGTTCATACTGAACCTCATCGGTATCTTCTCCATAGACTTGTGACAACCACAACTTACCATTTTTATCATCTTTGTATACTTCTATGCCCAAGATTTGTTCTATTGTTATTGGATCCTTCATGAAAACATCATGACCAACTAAGCCTTTAACTTGTGGACCGCAACCATCCTTTACTTGCAACAAGCATATCACACATGAAGGAATCACACATCTTGTACCATTGCCTAGTTACTGTAAGCCATACAATGATTCCCTAAGTTTGCAAACAAATATCTCTTTGCGATCTTGAACAACTCTTGATTGTTCCATGTACATATCTTTGCTAGTGATAATTTGTGGATAGTAGGATCCCACAATCTACATCCCTTATCTCCATCACTATAACCAACAGAGATATACTTCCTTGACTGAATCCGACCAAGCCAGCCAAGTGAGCCTTCACCTCTCACCTCCAAGCTATTTTCAATGAAGTATCATAATACATTTTAAATACTTCATTACATGCAATCCATGGGCTCTAAAAACCACAGGCTACCAAGACCATGTTCCCGAAACCACGACTCTTGACCTAACTTCCCCCCCTTTTCCATGACCAAAACTGACCAAACTTTCCTCAAAGTTAGGGTATCCGAGAATACTACATGCTCCCCCTACCACCTAGTTCTATGTCTAGACTTTATCGGTGAACTATCAAACCCAGGGTATGCATGCCTAACCAGGTCCTATAGTGGTATTCCCATTTAGATATAATTTTAAAAAAGTGTCAACTCCACCTCAAACTTTGCATTCGAAACCTTCGCCTTGCCATTGCGACTACTTGTTGCGCACCATCATTGGCTTGTCGATCTTCTTCACCATGCCCTCCTGCAACTAGATGAAGATAAAATTCTCCCAACTCAAGAATCCTTTTAGAAGTCCATACCACCCATGGGCAACATCCCCCCGTAGCTGGAACTAGTTTGTCATCCTTTTGAAGTTGGACAACCAACTGAGCCTTTAAGCCGCTGACCTCAACCATGCTTTTCTTACAACAAGCATATCATCAACATAACACCAAGATACTGAATATACCATAAACACAATGATCATACTCACTTCTTATGAAAATTTGGCTCACCGTCAAGGAATTGCAGCTCTTGTGCCATTGCCTAGTTACCTTAGGCCATACAATGATTTCCTGAGTTTGCAAACAAATCTCCCTTTGTGATCCTGAACAACTCATGATTGTTCCATGTACATATATTTGCTAGTGATAATTTTTGGATAGTAGATCCCACAATCTACATCCCTTATCTCCATCACTATAACCAACAAAGATATACTTCTTTGACTGAATCCGACCAAGCCAGGCAAGTGAGCCTTCACCTCTCACCTCCAAGCTAATTTCAATGGAGTAGCCTAATCCCTTTTAAATACTTCATTACATGCAATCCATGGGCTCTTGTAGCACCTTGTTTCCCCCAATTTGTAATTAATCATAAAATAGGAATTACCATGCTAAATCATGAGGACAATGTAAATGTATTATTGTTTGCGTTACCAATAATTGACTGTGGGGGTGAATCCTTGAAAGTACTAACCACGATATCGCTAGAGGAGGGAACATAGTTAATGAAGAAAGGACCGGTGGTTGAATTACCAACCACCCCCATGAATGGGGGCATGGTCTAGTTGCAGGAAGTCAGCCCAAAGTACCGTAGGGTCTGGCAGACCAGGTGGACCCAAGCTTCCTTCTGACAGAAGGAAGGTGACAGTTATACACGAGCAAACAGCAAGAGAGGATAGGGGGGAGATGCAAAGAGCTCTCCAGGAGGGCATGACCAGAAGGTCGCGAGCTTGATGCAAGAGGAGCATCTGATAAAACTTGTCAAGGCCATAACAGAGAGGAAAAACCTCTGAAAGTGCGCAGTGAACAGAACCTGAGCAAAGCCGAAACAGAGAAAGAACTCTTGAGAACTGCGAGAGCTCCCTAGTGATATCATGGCTTGGAACAGGGGTGGCCAAAGTGTTAAGAATGAATTCCTCTGAGCCTATGGTCGAGTGGAAGGACAAACACCCACAGTCAGTTGGTTGGTGGCAACCTGTAATAGATAAGCGATCTCCTGCCCTGTGTAATTTAGCTATAACTATGTATGAATTGGTTACACTGTGAATGTTTTGAGGAATGTGCATGATTTCTTAATGGATATATTGTATACCTTCTATTTCTTCTTGGTTGTATAATTAAGAAAGTAAGAAATTATATGGATAGGACATGTTTTATACTCGTAAATGCTTTTGTCCTATGGTGGCATAAGCCAGAGTCACGAACTGTGTGTTCGTCGACCATGGACACAATTTCATGTACGCATGTCAACCTTCCTAATCGTTTTGAGGTGTTTTTGAGAAAGAACATTGAGGATGGTGTTCCTTTAAGGGAGAGGGAATTGTAACACCTTGTTTCCCCCAATTTGTAATTAACCATAAAATAGGAATTAACATGCTAAAGCATGAGAACAATGTAAATGTATTATTGTTTGAGTTTCACATAACTGATTGTGGGGGTGAAGCCTTGAAAGTACTAGCCACGATATCACTAGAGGAGGGAATGTAGTTAATGAAGAAAGGACCAGTGGTTGAATTACCAACCACCCCCATGAATGGGGGCATGTTCTAGCTGTAGGAAGCCAACCCAAATTACCACAGGGTCTGGCAGACCAGGCAGACCCAAGATTCCTTCTGACAGAAGGAAGGTGATAGTTATACACGAGCAGACAAGAAGAGAGGATAGGGGGGAGATGTGCGGAGCTCTCTAGGAGGGCATGACCAAAAGGCCGCAAGATTGATGCTGGAGGAGCATCTGATAAAACTCGCTGAGGCCATAACAGAGAGGAAAAACCTATAAAAGTGCGCAGTGAACAGAACCTGAGCAGAGCTGAAAAAGAGAAAGAACTCTTGAGAACTGCGAGAGCTCCCTAGTGATATCATGGCTTTGCACGGGGGTGGCTAGAGTTCTAAGAATGAATACCTTTGATCCTATGGTCGGGTGGAAGGACGAACACCCACAGTCAGTTGGTTGGCGGCAAGCTGTAATAAATAAGCGATCTCCTGCCCTATGTAATTTAGCTATAACTATGTATGAATTGGTTAGACTATGAATGTTTTCAGGAATGTGCATGATTTCTTAATGGATATATTGTATCCCTTCTAATTCTGCTTGGTTGTATAATTAAGCAAGTAAGAAATTATATGGATAGGACATGTTTTATACTCGTAAATGCTTGTGTCCTGTGGTGGCATAAGCCAGAGTCACGAACTGTGTGTTCGTCGACCATGGACACAATTTCATGTACACATGTCAACCTTCCTAATCGTTTTGAGTCCCTTAGAGGACAAAGTCTGTTAAGCTCAGTAGAGGTAGTGTAGTTATGCACAGGTTCCCTGCGAGGAAAATAGAAACCCCGAACCCCTTAAGTCCTAGACTTGATGAAGGAACTCCATAGTTGTGCCGAAGATCCCTTTAGGTGTAAAGTTCAGGAGAAAGAGCGCAACGCTCTTAAATCCTTCATAATTGACGAAGCTCAGGAGGGATAGCGAGAAGTTCAAGTAACAAAAGGGAGTACTCCTTCGTTTGGAAGATGACCGAACGAGATCCTTTCGGGAGGATCTGAGGTCTGTCACAACCGTTAGATCAGAAGAAGGAGCGTAAGCATTAAACACCTTGACTCCTTTACTCTTCGTAGGTTCGACGGACGTCGATAGCTACAATCCGTTGGATCAAGTGAAGTTGCAAGGAGGATAAAAGTGGGAGCCATTCCACTCCCTAAGCCTAGGAAGAATGGGAGTCATTGATCCAGAAGAGATCTGAACCGTTGGTTCATTTCGTGGGATCGGATATCGGGAGCTGAGAGGACAGAGGTCCCTAGTTTCCAAAGACACGACATGCGAAATCGCGATTCGGTCACAATCATAGATCATGGGAGGATATGGACCTTCTCATCAGAGTCCAGACAGGCGAGAACATGCACGAGAAGTTTATTAGATTTGGACTGTCGGATCTGAACGTAGAGGGCCGACAACCATTGGATCTGGAAGAGTTGTGAGAGGTTGAATGGACGACAGAGACACTTCGGGAAGGAGTGTCGATCTGTTGACAACCTTCAGATCAGTGGAAGTGGCGTGAACCTTAACGCTCGTGCCAAGGAGATATTTTGGCATTCGGTGTTCGAAGGAATAGAGGGTGGAGACCCCTTCGAACTCGCGATACACGAAATCCCAATGGGAACTCAGACCGTCAGATTTCAAGGAGGACACATGTCAGCCGATGAAAGAAAACAGAGAAGAGACACATGGCAGTAGGGCAGCGTTTCGTTGACCTGTGATTTAGAGTGGTCAAAGGGGAGGACCACATAGACTCACGATCTGTGAAATAGTGACAAGATCATGGCCATTGTTTCAAGTTAAATCTACACCGTTGATTTCTCAGGAGGAATTTCGGCATTTCATGGACCAGGAAAACAAAGGGGAGAGTCTTTCGACTCTCATGCCAAAAATAGTGAAAAGGAAATTGCGTTTAGATCCTGACCATTTGATCGAGGCAGAATATGGACCGTCGATCTGAGGTATCGACATTTCAGGAAACAGGAGTGTGGAGGAACCAAATCCCCGGAAGTCACAAAACGCAAAGTTTCGATAAGAGACAGGGAGATTTGGACCGACGGATCACGGGAATCGTGGACCGTTGATCTGACGTGGGGAAAGTTTGGGTTTCAGAACTTGTGTTGGGGTGCCTTGCATCAAAATCCCCAAGGTCACGAAATGTGACGCGCCATTAGGGTTAAGCCGATGGTCATGGGAATGGTCACGTGAGCAAAGGGAGTTAACAGTCGTTAGGCCCCTTTTGGAACTCGGGAGCTGGGGGAGTTAGGGGTGACTCATACATCGAAGTCCCGACATGCGACGTCTTGAAGCGCCAACTGTGTAGGTCTGTGGTCATAGGGTGGTGGTCCCGTGGAGGAGGCTCACACATGGTGTTTATTTGTGCGAGTATAGCCTCGTAACAAGGACTTGTGGATGTATTGTAAGGATCCCGGCAAGGAATCCAAGAGCCATTTCGTCTCAATGATTAAGAAAAAGTGGAATTTTTCTATGCCCGGTAATGGGTGTGTGACAAAATGGTATCATATCATGGTTACAACACTTGGCATGCTTGGGCTCATGCACGAATCATATGAAAATATTCTTGAAGTACTTTAAGGAAGGGTAGAGACTTAGAAGAATTTGAAGAAAAGGCGAAGGTCGAAGCCACCGCGTAGAAGTTGATTCCAAAAGAGTTGATGCCAAGTTCTTTGGCTTGAAGTCAATGAAAATCTGAATGGACGGTGGAATTCTCGGAGGGAGGAATACCCAAATTTTGTGAATCGTTAGATCTAGTAGATCAATGGAGAAGATAAGGTTGATAACCTTTCATCACTCACAAGATCAGGAGGAATAGTATCTGTTAGATTGGAATCAACGAGAGTCATTGATCTAGAGCTTCAAGGTTTCAGCTATTGGAAAGAATAGAAGTGAAGACTTTCCCAAAGTTGTGCAAGGTAAATCACCTATTCAATCAGGGTCGTTGGTTAGCGGAGGACCTGAACCATAGATCTGGTGTAATCGGATCTTCGGGAATCGGAGGTTTGGAAGTGAAGGTAGAGTGGTTCGTTGATCCTTCGAATCATGAAGTCCCAAAATATTTGGGAGCTGGGACCTAGTTCCTAGCGAAACGTCATGACGGGTGCATAAGAGGGAGGGCTAGCACTTGCTAGGATCTTAGTTGGATCTCAAGATCTCGGGGGTTGGAGTGTTGGATTTGTATCATGCAAATAGCCCCGAAATCTTGACACGATCATGGTTGTCGATCAAGGAGAGCTCATGACCGTCAGATCTGGTCCTGGGGAGAGGTCGTCAATAGGAGACTAGGAGTTCGAGAAAAAGGAGTCAGGAGTGACTCACATGCAGAAATCTCGAAATCACGAAATGTGAAGCGCCTTTTAGTTAGGATAGTGGTCACTGTCGATGGTCGCGTAAGGAGAAGGTGTGAGCTAGTATGATGAATACTTAGCTGTGTTTAATTAGGCTTGAGTGCATGAGTTTAATGCATTATGGGGCTTCTTAATATGAAGCATGATATTGATACCAGTAAGGTATGAATAATATTAAATGTGCAAGTGATACACAGTTATGATGTAAGAGTATAGTTATAGGCACGATATGGTTTTCCCTGATGAGTGAAATGTAAAGAAAGTATTGCTCTTGTCCATATTAAATGAATACTATGGATGCATAGCTGACTCCATTCTGGGGAGTCATGGAAGTTCTGTTCCAAATAATAGCCCGAGGGCAATGCATTCCGTTTCCTTATAAAATACTAATATAATTGGATGAAAGGGTAAATGAGCAAAGATGCTCTCTTGTCATAATAAAAGACAAATGATTACGCCTTTGAGCATCACATGAGAAGGATTGTGAATGATCCTGAGTTGACTGATATTAAAAGTAAATATGCATGTGGGATGTGAAATATACCTATGGAAACTGCACACAGGCTTACGATTATGAGTATAGCTAAGTACATCGTGGATGTAAGTTAGAAAAAACCTAGAACAAGTGTGGATGTATAATCTGGAATGCATGTCAGAAATTTATTTCTATGTCCCTTAAAGAATGCTTATTAACAAGCTGAAGCTAATTCGAACTTGAGACCATCACAGATAGTTATGGATGTGCAATAAGGAAGTTGCATGCTAAAGGAGTTCCCTATGAAGAAACTGTGTAAGGACTCTGTCAAAATAACAGAGTCACAACCCTAATGACTGCTGAGGTTGGGGAAATGGACTGCAAAACCTGCCTATATAAGAATCTTGGATTACATCCTTAAAATAAAATGTGTAGGTGGAAGACTAACAACTGAATGTTAACCACTCTGAGGACCGAGTAATGATGTGCAGGATGCACATGTTCATGATCCATTATGAACACAAAATTTGTTATTAAAGCATGTTGTTGTATTCCAAAAAGGGTTAGGGTGAGGCCTAACCAAGGCTGCTCGGGGAAGGAGCAGAAAGATCACAATAAGAGGTAGATTGCATAAGTACAGGGAAAAAAAAAAAAGGAACACTTTCCTCACCCTAAGAACCCTAAATTGTTTAACAGAGCCGTAGGATTAAAAGAACAGTCGTGGAAACCGATATAGTTGCTAAAAGGCAAGTAAACCCCCTGAGTATGATTAAATGAATAAATGAGTACGTTTAACTGCTTAGGCTTGGTTGAGGCCATGATTAAGAAAAGGCAGTGAGACCTTAGAGATAACTCAACTAGGCTGAAAAGTCCCAGGCGATGTAGAAAGAATTGAAGAAGGGGAGAGCCTTCAATTCTTTCCTTGCTATGTATTATGTTTTTCTATGGGATGAGAAAGCTAGTACATTGATGAATGAAGATGTTTTGAGACCATAGTGATAATGGTTGTAATACTGTGAAAACGATTGAGAACTGTTGTGTTGCACTCATGAAAACATTAAGGATAGTGTGATGAAGGACATACAGATATGTTGGGACATGTCTGAAAATATTTTATCAATTTAAATGCTATGGTAATTGCATTTTAATTTACATAACGACTAATGTGCTTATGGTGTATGTCATGTGTAGATAGAAATAAGATTGGAACTGTCGAGAAAAAAAGTTGCCAATAATGAGCAACCTCAATCAAAGGATGACTATGAGAAGGTTCTTGTTGAAAGATTATTGAAGGGACTTTAAAAGTCCCCATGGAGCACTACTGATAAGGTAAAGATCAGAAAGAGAGTGCTAGAAGCCAAGAATAGGTATAAAAATGTTCATGCTTATGCGGCGCGGGGTATGAAAGGATTCTGGTGAGAATCCCTTCGTATTTTATTGTCTCATGCTATGCATAAAATTTGAAAGGGTAGTGGTATGCCCTAGATAACTAAGTAGGGTATGATTCGGGAAAAAGAACCTGAGTGATGGAGGTGTGAACCTATGGTAATAAAGACTGATTGTAAATCCTCAAAAGAATTCATGAACTGATATGTCATGAATACATGGACCAATCCAGGAACGATTGGAAATAGAAAAGTGCTCATAGATAGCACGTTACATGGGGTTGCTTCAAGGAAATGCATGTTTGCATAAAGCACAAACAATGGAATTTTCAGTGAGGAAGGAGAACCTTCCAAGGTTTTACTCACATTATGAAAATGCTGAAGGAAAACAAATTTGGGTGGCCATGAGCGATGGCACACTAGTTATCAATGGAGGAAGACTGCTTAAAGGCATTCATGTGAAACTTCTAAATTTCATGTATATTGATCTGGGGTCGTGATCAGCCTATAGCAAGAAGCATGGTCCTGCTGTAAGAATGAATGAAAACGAATAGGCCATGTGGTGAAGAGGTTGGTTAAATTCCAACACACCATGGCCAAGAACCTGTCATAAAGTGTGACAAACTTGAAATCAATTCAAGGGTACATTGGGTATGAATGTGGCCATGAATGTTGGCGCATTTATTAAAATCAATTGATATATGAATTACATTTTGAAAATTTAGTAGGTTGGAATGATGCATAGGTAAGGGATGATGTATCCTTTCGCTTTCTATCCTTGAATAGATAAAACGACTTGGATTGTTAGTATACTTGATTATGAAAAAGGTAATGTGCACAAAAACCAACAATTTGTTTGGTTGTGTAACGAATAAAATTGCAGGGAGGAAAGGGTCTTGGATATGGCAGTGTTGTAAGCCCATAAGGAAGACCGATTGCCTGTTGAGCCAAACTACAAGGAATGGTATTTCCTTTTTGAGAAAGTAAATTTAATTGTTAGTATGCACAATTCTGAAATTGTTGTGATGATGTTGTAAAGGTGCAATAAAATGTATATGCATGGAAAAGCTAACAAATTGTTTGGCTGATTGAAGTTGAGAGTGCAGGAAGCAAACGGGTCTTGGATATGGAAGCATTGTAAGCCCATAACGAAGGCCAATTGCTTGCTGAGCAAAACCGTTATGGGAAGGAAAGTCCCATAATTAGGAATCTGGTTCCTGTGCGGAACAAATATGAAAACAAAATGTGGAATGAGAAATTTGTAGGTGACAGATTTGCAATAAAATTATGAAAGATAGAATTTACAATGATGTCTCGTGAATCTTGTATACCTGTGATACAGGTGAGAAGAAAAGATCTGTCCAGAAAGGAAAGATGAAGGTTGTCAAAGATGAAGTTGATGAACATGACTACTACTGAGCCATGAAAACCCCATGATAAGTCATGATCGCCTGAAAATTATTGTGTTGAGGTAACACAAGCCAGAGGGACACCCCGGCAGAGCAAGTCTGAGGGACGCCTCGACTGTAAGACTCGATAGAGTCTCTAAAACTCTTTATGTGTGAGAAAACATTGGCAGGGCAAGACGGATCACCCGAGGGACTGTATAGTAGTGAAGGGGATGCCTGAGCCTGGGCTTGGAGGGTGAGTGACCTCAAGGAAGAGGAGACCTTAATAGTTCTTGTAAACTATTGGGATCATGAACACAGTGGGTAGTTATTCTTGTGCGAGAAAAACCTTGGCAAGGCAAGATGGATCGCCCAAGGGACTATATAGAAGTGAAGGGGATGCCTGAGCCTGGGCCTGGAGGGTGAGTGACCACAAGGGAGATGAAACCATGATAGCTCTTGTGAACTCTTGAATTGGAATCATTCACCTAATGGGTATGTCAAGGAAAATTAATGAGCATGGATAACAAAACAACCATGTGGATACAAATCCACAAACTACACAGATAAGTATTGTGCTAGATTATGAAATTTTCCTCTTGAATTTTGAACAACAGTAAGATGTTTTCACATAAAAATTGTGACTAACATGCTTGTTATCCAAGAATTATTGAAGGCGGGTGACGAAGACTAAGGGTCTGAAAAAGGACCTGACCGAGAAAGAAAGATCAAGATTTATGAACAGCTGAATAAGAAAGGCATGACAGGTGTTTTTGAGAAAGAACACCGAGGACAGTGTTCCTTTAAGGGGGAGGGAATTGTAACACCTTGTTTCCCCCAATTTGTAATTAAACATAAAAAAGGAATTACCATGCTAAATCATGAGGACAATGTAAATGTATTATTGTTTGAGTTTCCAATAACTTACTGTCGGGGTGAAGCCTTGAAAGTACTAGCCATGATATCACTAGAGGAGGGAACATAGTTAATGAATAAAAGACCGGTGGTTGAATTACCAACCACCCCCATGAATGGGGGCATGGTCTAGTTGTAGGAAGTCAACCCAAAGTACCGCAGGGTCTGGAAGACCAGGCGAACCTGAGCTTCCTTCTAACAGAAGGAAGGTGACAGTTATACACGAGCAGACAACAAGAGAGGATAGGGGGGATATGTGTGGAGATCTTTAGGAGGGCATGACCAGAAGGCCGTGAGCTTGATTCTGGAGGAGCATCTGATAAAACTCATCGAGGCCATAATAGAGAGGAAAAACCTCTGAAAGTCCTCAGTGAACAGAACCCAAGCAGAGCTGAAACAGAGAAAGAACTCTTGAGAACTGCGAGAGCTCCCTGGTGATATCATGGCTTGGCACAGGGGTGGCCAGAGTGCTAAGAATGAATGACTCTGAGCCTATGGTCGAGTGGAAGGATGAACACCCACAGTCAATTGGTTGGCGACAACCTGTAATAGATAAGCGATCTCTTGCCCTGTGTAATTTAGCTATAACTATGTATGAATTGGTTACACTGTGAATGTTTTCAAGAATGTGCATGATTTCTTAATGGATATATTGTATCCCTTCTATTTCTGCTTGGTTGTATAATTAAGCAAGTAAGAAATTATATGTATAGGAAATGTTTTATACTTGTAAATGCTTGTGTCCTGTGGTGGCATAAGCCAGAGTCACGAATTGTGTGTCTGTCGACCGTGGACACAATTTCATGTACGCATGTCAACCTTCCTAATCATTTTGAGGTGTTTTTTAGAAAGAAAACCAAGGGCTTTGTTCCTTTAAGGGGGAGGGAATTGTAAAACCTTTTTTCCCCCAATTTGTGATTAACCATAAAATAGGAATTACCATGCTAAAGCATGAGGACAATGTAAATGTATTATTGTTTGAGTTGTCAATAACTGATTGTGGGGGTGAAGCCTTGAAAGTACTAGCCACGATATCACTAGAGGAGGGAACGCAGTTAATGAAGAAAGGACCGGTGGTTGAATTACCAACCACCCCCATGAATGGGGGCATGGTCTAGCTGTAGGAAGTCATCCCAAAGTACCGCAGGGTCTGGCCAACCAGGTGGACCCGAGCTTCCTTCTAACAGAAGGAAGGTGGTAGTTATACATGAGCAGACACCAAGAGATCATAAGGGGGAGATGCACGGATCTCTCCAAGAGGGAATGAACATAAGGTCGCGATCTTTATGCTGGAGGAGCATCTGATAAAACTCATCGAGGCCATAACAGAGAGGAAAAACCTCTTAAAGTGTGTAGTGAACAGAACCCGAGCAGAGATGAAACAGAGAAATAACTCTTGAGAACTGCGAGAGCTCCCTGGTGATATCATGGCTTGTCATGGGGGTGGCCAAAGTTCTATGAATGAATGCCTCTGAGCCTATGTTTGGGTGGAAGGATGAATACCCACAATCAATTGGTTGGCGACAACCTGTAATAGATAATCGATCTCCTGCCCTATGTAATTTAGTTATAACTGTGTATGAATTGGTTACACTGTGAATGTTTTTAGGAATGTGCATGATTTCTTGATGGATATATTGTATCCCTTCTATTTCTGCTTGGTTGTATAATTAAGCAAGTAAGAAATTATATGGATAGGACATGTTTTATATTCGTAAATGCTTGTGTCCTGTGGTGGCATAATCCAGAGTCACGAACTGTGTGTTCGTCGACCATGGACACAATTTCATGTACACATGTCAACCTTCCTAATCGTTTTGAGTCCCTTAGAGGATGAAGTCTGTTAAGCTCAGTAAAGGTAGTGCAGTTATGCACAAGCTCCCTGCAAGGCAAAAAACAACCCTGAACCCCTTAAGTCCTAAACTTGATGAAGGAACGACATAGTTGTGTCAAAGATCCCTTTAGGTGTTAATTCCAAGAGAAAGAGTGTAATGCTCTTAAATCCTTCATAATTGAACAAGCTCGGGAGGGATAGCGAGAAGTTCAAGTAACAAAAGGGAGTACTCCTTCGTTTGGAAGATGAACGGACGAGATCCTTTCGGGAGGATTTGAGGTCTGTCACGGTCGTTAGATCGGAAGAAGGAGCGTAAGCGTTAAACACCTCAACTCCTTCAATCTTCATAGGTTCGACGGACGTCGATAGCCGCAAGCCATTGTATCAAGCGAAGTTGTAAGGAGGATAATGGTGGGAGTCATTCCACTCCCAAAGCCTAGGAATAATGGGAGTCGTTGATCTAGAAGAGATCTAAACCGTTGGTTCATTTCGTGGGATCATATATCGAGAGATGAGAGGATAGAGGTCCTTAGTTTCCAAAGTCGCAACATGCGAAATCGTGATTCGATCGCAACCGTAGATCGTGGGAGGATCTGGACCATCTGATCAGAGTCCAGACAGGCGAGAACGTGCAGGAGAAGGAGATTAGATTTGGACCGTCAGATATGAACGCAGAGGGCCGACAACCGTCGGATATGGAAGAGTTGTGAGGAGTTAAACGGACGGCGGAGACACTTCGGGAAGGAGTGTCGATCTGCTGACAACCGTCAGATCTGTGGAAGTGGCATGAACCTTAACGCTCGTGCCAAGGAGAGATTTTGGAATTCGGTGTTCGAAGGAATAGAGGGTGGAGACCCCTTCGACCTCACGATACCCAAAATCACGAAGGGAACTCAGACCGTCAGATTTCAAGGATGACACATGTCAGCCGATGGAAGAAAACAGAGAAGAGATGCATGGCAGTCGATCAGCATTTCGCTAACCTGGGATTTAGAGTGGTCAAAGGGGAGGACCACATAGAATCATGATCTGCGAAATAGCGATGAGATCATGGCTGTTGGTTCAAGAGAAATCTACATCGTTGATTTCTCAGGAGTAATTTCGTCATTTCGTGGACCGAGAAAATGAAGGGGAGAGTCTTTTAACTCTCATGCCAAAAATTGCGAAAAGGAAATTGCGATTATATCCTGACCGTTGGATCAAGGCAGACTGTGGACCATTGATCTGAGGTATCGACATTTTGGGAAATGGGAGTGTGGAGGAACCAACTCCCCGGAAGTCACGAAATGCAAAGTTTCGATAAGAGACAGGGAGATTTGGACCAATGGATCACGGGAATCGTGGACCGTTGATCTGACGCGGGGAAACTTTGGGTTTCGAAACTTGGAGTGTCGGGGCACCTTGCATCAAAATCCCTGAGGTCGAGAAATGCGACGCGTAGTTAGGGTTAAGCTAGTGGTCATGGGAATGGTTGTGTGAGCAAAGGGAGTTAACGGATGTTAGGCCCCTTTTGGAACTCGAGAGTTGGGGGAGTCAGGGGTGACTCATACATCGAAGTCCCAACATGCGAAGTCTTGAAGCGTCGACTGTGTAGGCATGTGGTCACAGAGTGGTGGTCCCGTGGAGGAGGCTCGCGCGTGGTGTTTATTCGCACGGGTCTAGCCTCATAACAAGGACTTGTGGATGTATTGTAAGGATTCCGGCAAGGAATCCAATAGCCATTTAGGCTCAATGATTAAGAAAAAGTGAAATTTTTCTATACCCGATAATGGGTGTGTGACAGCTCTAAAAACCATGGGCTACCAAGACCATGTGCTCGAAACCACGACTCTTGACCTAACTC
>SNQJ01S0049031.1:39852-75290 GCA_010110895.2 Picea sitchensis | reverse complement strand
AAATTGAACGAACATGAAGTCAACTATGTGACTCATGATCTAGAACTGGCTGCCATAGTGCATGCCTTGAAAATGTGGAGGCATTACCTCTTGGGAAGAAATTTTTTACTTATGACAGATCACTGTGGATTACGATATTTGTTTGACCAACCAAAGCTCAATGTCATACAAGCTAGATGGATGACCCTCCTTAGCGAATTTGATTTTGAAATCAATCAGATTAAAGGGAAAGAAAATAGGGTGGTCGATGCCCTTAGAAAAAGCATGAGAACAATTCACCTAGCAGCAGTAAGTACCTGTGAGACAGATGTCAAGAACAGAATCAGAAATGCACAAGATATAGATCCCTTCGTTCAGACTGTGACCCTGTACCTACAAAAAGAACCCACTAGAGTAAAATATGAAGGCTACCAGATGACCGAAGGAGGTCTGCTCACTTACAGAGATAGACTGTACATTCCAAATTGTGATGACTTGAAGAGGTTCATTATGGATGAACTACATAAAAGATCATATACTGGTCACCCAGGATACCAGAAAATGATCACTGCCACCCGAAAACAATTTTATTGGCCTGGATTGAAGAAAGACACAGCTAAATATTTGGCCCGATGCATAGAGTGCCAACAGATTAAAGTAGAACATCGACACCCAACAAGACTATTGCAACCTTTACCCATCTCAGAATGGAAATGGGAAACCATATCCATGGATTTTATCACTGGATTGCCAACTTCAACCAGACATAATGACGCCATTATGGTAGTGGTGGATAAACTGAGCAATTCTGCTCATTTCATCCCTGTCAAATCGAACTCCAAGGCGATAGATATCACCCAGGTATTCATGAAAGAGGTATTCATACTACACGGTATGCCGAAAGAGATAGTGTCTGACAAAGAGACAAAATTTACTTCCAATTTTTGGAAATCACTGATGGTTGGTTTAGAGACCAAGTTGTTGTTTAGTACCGCCTATCACCCTCAAACCGACAGAAAGACAGAAAGAGTGAATCAAATATTAGAGGATATGTTAAGGATGCATGTAATGCATCAACCCAAAAAATGGGAAGACTACCTGCCATTGGTAGAATTTGCCTACAACAATGGCTACCAAGCATCCCTAAAGATGAGTCCCTTCAAGTTCCTCTATGGTAGGCCGTGTAATATTCCAGTCAGCTGGAGTAACCCTATAAACAGGATTTCTATTGGACCCGATATGTTGAAAGAAATGGAACAGCAAGTGAATCAGATAAAACAAAATCTGAAGGTCGCTCAGAACCGACAGAAAAGTTACACCGACCAAAAGATAACTCCAAGAGAGTTCAAAATGGGAGACCATGTATATCTCAGAATTAAGCCTAGAAGGAGTTCTCTGAAAACGGGAGCTTGTGCCAAGTTGGAACCCTGGTATTGTGGACCCTTTGAGGTTCTAGATAGAGTGGGACCTGTTGTAACACCTTGTTTCCCCTAGTTTGTAAAAATAACTGGACTGGCCAAGAACTGTGGCAAACTCATAAATGTGAATATGTGATGTAAATGGACCTTGTGGAAAAGGTCAATAAATATGAATAACATTATGAATTTATATTGCAAGACTGTTGAAAGGGGATGTGTAGAAAAAGAGACCACGATGGCGGTAGAAGGCACCTGGAAAGGTGGCGCTAACTTCCACCGAGAATTAATACCGTATTTGGACTCCACTGGCCCGGAGAAACAAAAGCGGCTCGTTGGCCCTGAATTAAATGTCTTGTCGGTTGGCAGGTAGATGGATCCTCAGAAATTTAATGAGGGATGGGGAGGTGAACCGCCTATCCATAGAGCCATCATGACTGACCAATGCGAGGGAAATTGCGCCACACGCAACCTCGCAAGAGGATAAGGCGTGGGGTAGAAGCGATTGGGGGCAGACACGAGGGGAGAACTCTGGCGATATGCAGAGTGAGTGACAGCAGAGAGGAAGGAGAGTAACCTTCACTCCTGGTCACTAGCAGACAGAGATGCAGTCTCACAGCATCGTGGTCTCAGGTCGGGGGTGGCTAGTGGTAAATCCGCTGGGAGTCGCTAAGCCTACGGTTGGGTGGAAATGAGCACCCCTCTCAACAGTTGCATAACCCCTGGTGTTATTTCTGATAAGTGTTTTGCCTCTAGCATCTTGAAATATATATATATATGTTTATTCTGATGATTATTCCCATAAGCTGTGAAACTGTGAATGATTTCATTGTAAGAATGTCTGTAGGATGTTTTGATCAGTACTAGTAGTTGTATATTTGTATGGAAAGACTATGTATGGATTATGTCCTCATGAATCATTATTTATATGCGTATTGATGTAATTCAAACTTCACGTCTGGTTCTCGGGAGGACGATACCCTTATCTGCCTCAATTAGTACCCTAGGCGAACCTCCCCATAGAGACACCCTCCTTGAAAAACCCATCAAGAACCGGGAAAGTGAATGTGAAGGCGTAAGGCCTTAGTAACCCTGCATGAGGAGAAATGATCCTCTTGAAAACCCGAGATGGCAGCATAAGGATGGAGTATCGAATCTATGGATGAGATTCCATCGGGATATTTGTGGTCACTCATGACCGTCAGATCATAAGAAGAAGATGGGGTGTTAAGTACCTTAATTCTGATAGGTATTAATCGACAGATGAGAATCCATCGGGAAATCTGTGGTCACACATGATTGTTAGATTGATAGGAGAAAGTCGGGTGCTAAATGCCTTACCCCTTTATTCTCTGTGTATTCGTGGACAGCTAAGAGTTTAGGACCGTAGATCCCCAAGGTCCATGAGACCATCCAGATCGTGGATCTTTCCACATTCAGGAAGTCGTGGGAGAGCCCACATGTAGGGAATCTGTCCAAGCCGTCAGATCTCGGCTGAAAAACCTGACAACTGTTGGATATGTCAGGAGACACCCGAGGGTTAAGACCCCAGTGTATAGGGGCAAAAAAAAACCCGGAATAGATCTAAGCCATCCGATTAACGGAGGCCACGTGTCAAGAGATCAACCATTTCGGGAAACCGGGAGTCGGAAAATCGGGAGTCCTGTTGATAAAAGATCGGGACTTTCCATTGTGGAAATCCTGAGATGGATCTGGGCCATCCGATTAACAGAGGCCATGTGTCATAAGATCTCCCATTTCAGGAAATCGGGAATCGCGGAATCGAGATTTCTATTGACAAGAGTTCAGGATTTTCCATAGTGAAAACCCCGGGATAGACCTGAGCCGTCCGATTGACGGAGACCACGTGTCGTGAGATCTCCCATTTTGGGAAATCGGGGATCAAGGATTCAGGAGTTCTGTTGACAAAAATTCAGGCTCTTGCCTTGACAAATCCCGACCCATAATGTCGAGACGATAGCATGTGGCTAAGTCCCGATGAACGGACAAGATTCCTTCTAGAAATCTCAAGGTCTGCAACGACCGTCTGATGTGAGGAGGAGAGGTCAGCTTTAAGCTGGGGTGTGAATGCGCAATTAGATAAGTAACGAGCAGATCTGGATGGCCAGAATCCACCCGCCCAGATCTATGGCTGAGGAATCATTCCAGAGCCCCCTTCTCATTCTGCCTTTAATGGTGTGGGGGGGGGGTCTGGAATTGGACGCACAACTCTCAAATGGTCGAGATCAATTCATCATGATCAACATCGCTCAGGTGGATTCCAGACCCCCCTTGACATTCTGTCTTTAATGGGGGGGGGGGGTCCGGAATAGTGTGGCGTGCAAAGTGCCCCCCCCTCCTGTCATGTCGACTACCATGTCGCGGTTCCCTCTCTGCCACCTGTATTCCACTTAACCTTGCAATGGGGTTGTTTCTCATTGGCTGTTCTCCAGCCCTGTTGGGATTTGTTCTTATTGGCCATTTGCTAAACCTGTAGGGATTCGTCCCCATTGGTCGGTCACTAGCCCTGTCGGGGTTCGACGGTTGCCAAGTCAAACGAATCAACATCACTGTAGCGCCAAGGCGTGAAGTATGAAAGAAGTATTGTGTTTATTCGAACTGTGATCATGACCCGCAACCACAGGGGAGCCAGGAGAGAGAAAGAGCTAGCTCGCGCTAGGCCTCCGTAGGTAATTCGAGGGTTCTGATTCGGCGGAAGACCAGAAAAATCCGATTTAGGTAGTGGATATGTGACACCTGTAGCCTATCGGCTAGCACTTCCTCCCACAGTAAAAGCACATAATGTTTTCCATGTTTCATTACTAAAGAAATATGTACATGATGCTAATCATATAATTGACTGGTCTATGATCCAGGTGGAACCGAAGGGAGAATTTCTACCAGAACCCCAATGCATATTGGGTAGAAAGGAAACCCCGCTCCGGAACTGAACCATTGCATAGGTCAAGGTGCAATGGAAGCATTTTGGCCCAGATGAGGCTACATGGGAAATGGAGGATGCCATGAAACATGCATATCCGATTTTGTTTGCATCCAAACATGCATGACATGTTGAAATATAGAACATCAAGGACGATGTTCCTTTAAGGGGGAGGGAATTGTAACACCCTATTTCCGCCAGTTTGTAAAAATAATTGGACTGGCCAAGAACTGTGGAAAACTCAGAAATGTGAATATGTGATGTGAATGGACCTTGTGGAAAAGGTCGATGAATGTGAATAATATTATGAATTTATATTGCAGGACTTCTAAGAGGGGATATGATGAAAAAGAGACCACAATGGCTGCAGAAAGGTGATGGAAGGCACCTGGAAAGGTGGCGTTAACTTCCACCGAAAATCAATACCATATTTGGACTCCACTAGCCTGAAGAACCAAAAGCGGCTCGCTGACCCCGAATTAAATGTCTCGCAGGCTGGTAGGTAGATGGCTCCTTAGGAATTAATGAGGGATGGGGAGGTGAATCGCCTATCCATAGATCCGTCAGGCCTAACCAGCGCGAGGAAAATTGCGCCACATGCAACCTCACAAGAGGATAAGGCGTGGGGGATAAGCGATTGAGGGGGACGACACGAGGGGAGAAAGAGAACTCTGGCTATATGCAGAGTGGGTGATAGCAGAGAGGAAGGAGAGTAACCTTTTCTCCTGGTCACTGGCAAACAGAGACACAGTCTCACAGCATTGTGGTCTCAGCTCGGGGGTGGCTAGTGGTAAATCCGTTGGGAGTCACTGAACCTACGGTTGGGTGGAAACAAACATCCCTCTCAGTAGTTTCACTCACTTCTGGTGTTATTTCTGACAAGTGTTTTACATATTGCATCTTGAAATTCATATGCTGACATATATGCTCATAAACTGTGAAATTGTGAACGATTACAGTATAAGAATGTTTGTGCAGTGTTTTGATAAGAAATGGTAGATGTATGCTTATAACAGAAAAACCACGCATGGCTTATGTTGATAAATGAATTTAATTATGCATAAGTTGAACCAAGTCAAACTTCCAGTCCATTCTCGGGAATTTGTTTCCCCTTATCCATCTCCAGGAATGCCCCGGAATAGATCTCTTCACAGAGATTCCCTCCTTGGAAAGGTTTACCAAGAACCTGGAAAAAGGACTTGAATGTGCAAGTCCTAAACAACCATGTACGAGGAGGAATGGCCCTATTAAAACCCTGAAGTAGCAGCATAGGGATAAGTATCGATCGACAAACGAGATCCCGTCAGAAGATCCATGGTCATTCACGACGGTTAGATTAACGAAAGAAACAAGGACGTTACATACCTTGCCCCTTTTCCTCTATCTTCGTGAATAGCAAGGAAATCGGGATCGTAGATCCCCAAGGTCCATGAGAACATCTGGACCGTTGATTTTTCCACGTCCAGGAAGTTGTGGGAGAATGCACATGTTCGGAACTTGTCTGAGCCCTCAGATCTCGGCTGGAAAACCTGTCAGTCGTTGGATCTGTTAAGAGATGCATGAGGGTTAAGCCCTCGTGAACAAGGGAGAAAGTCCCGAGAGAGGAGTCGGTATCGGGGATTCGGAATTCGGGATTCTGGGAGTCCTGATGACAAGGGATCGGGACACTCCATGGTGAAAGTCCTGATATATATCTAGACCGTCCATCCATGAAGGACACGTGGCGGAGATCGAGAGTCCATCGGTATTTCGGATATCGGGGATTCGAGTTGACAAAGGATTGGTGTCACTGAGGGTCGCAAGTCGTGAAATCACGAAACAACGAGGACCGTTCATCTGAGGGAGGACATGTGGATGATAATTCCTTGACCCCTCTCCACCTTTGCAAGCAATGCACGAAAAGGATCCCTTCGGAGGATCTCGGGGTCTGTAATGACCGTTTGATTTAAGAAAGGGACGCAGGCATTAATGCCACGACCCCTTTTTCCCTTGCAAGAGATGAAGGAATCGGGACCATAGACTCCATGGTCCATGGAAGTTCCTAGATCGTCCATCTATAGAGCACACATGGCCATTGGTAAGCGCTTTGGCGTTTCGGCACCCACGAAACAAAAGGGCAAAGAACCCTCGTCTTCGCGAGTCGCGAAATTCTGATCACCAAAGCCTCGAAATGGCGTGAGGTGTGATTAAGATTGAGAAAAGTCGAGATTTGATCGTGACCATTGATCATCCCAAAAAGAGCATGACCATCGATCTTGGTTGAGGGTCGTCGCCATCGATCGAAGGGACATGTGGCTTCCCGTCAACGTTTCGGCATTTCAGTATCCGGGGAACCAAAAGGCAAGAAACCTTTCCTTTGCAAGTCAAAAAATCCCGATACCCGAAATCCCGTGGACCGTTGGATCCATGCTCCTAAGAGCCATCGATCTCTTACACGACTTTCCATATCGGAGTTCGGAGATTTGAATGACAAAGAGTTTTGGAGTCGTTGCATTTCGAACTCCCAAGTACCGAAACCCCGAAAGGATCCATACCGTTGGATCAGGGGAGGCTTACGGCCATCGATCTCCCTTTGGAGGGAAATTTTGGAGACCTCGAAAGTTTCGGGGATTTAAATGGGGGAAGGTAGAAGTCGTATATCGCGATTCCCCGAATCGTGAAAAGCCGACAAGCTCTTGGCTGGCTTAAGCGCATGGATACAATATAGGGTCACATAGACAAGACCCCAAGAGAGAAACTTTCCCCTTGCTAGCCCCATCGGGGTTCGGCATTTCGCTGTTTCAAGCTTCGGGGTTTGTAGAGTCGAGAGACTCGACATTCTGGTAGCACCGAGTCACGAAGTGAGAAAAGACGTCATGCTGATTCGGCCCATAGTCATGAACTACAATCATATGGAGGTGGAAAAAAAAAAAAAAGGAGCTAGCCTGCGCTAAGCCCTGTAGGACTTCGAGGATTCTGATTGTTGAGAAATCAACGAAAAAGTTTGATTTGTGTAGTGGGTATGTGACAGTTCTCTTGCTTCTCTTTCATATGTCCAAACGATCCCCCTAGGGCCCTTTATATATGAATAAATGATGGTTATTATGTTTTCAGAAAGGATACATGAGGTAAAATGGTTTCAAAACCTAATATATCCTGTAAACTCCACCAGAAAGCATGTAATTTATATTTGTTTGCAATTTTTTAGAGTACACGTGGGATTTGAGGTGTGAAGCTATCATATGTATGCAGGATTTTAGGCATGCAAATATCATTTGTACATGCTCTACCTATGCATCAGAGCATGTATTCCATACAATTTTATTTTTTTGAGAAGAACTCCAACAAAAAAGGTTAGCATCGATACGGATAAGTAGGCCAACATCATAAATGCATAGTAGTGACATTTCAAGTTATAATAGATGCCCACTAATGCGTAAGGTTAGAAGATAAATTGATGGCCAAAATACTTTACAACATCTTAAATAAAGTGGGAAAGCACTAGATTCAAGTAAAACCAAGTGAGTATCGGTGAGCGTGTCATCTGCAATATAATAATAATCACCGAGGGGGGCATACCCATGCTCAGGACAAACTAAGCATGGTTGGCAATAAATTACATTGCATATGCATGTAATATATATAGTTTTCATGGCTACATGACTAATATGGATGCCAATATAAAGTGTAGTTGTGAATAATACACAATGGATATACATCGCAAAATGATTGGAAGATATACAATGTCAAATGAATCTTCAAGAGGCATTAATGCCTGTGGCTGGAGATGATATCTTCATAACTCGAGAAATAGCTTCAATATATTCAAAACTTAGTTGGGAAAATAATAGAAGTGTAATACTGAGTACTCTGATGTCTTCGACAGGTCATCGTGGCAAGATTGCAGGACCTTGATCATCAGGGAAAAAACTTCATTGATTATGAATGTGAACTTGAAAGGACTCTCGGGATGGCTGACTCATGAATGTAAAGAAACTTATCACATAATGTCCAACTCAGGGTGCAATACTTCCACTTGGAAAATAGCACGATATATGAAAAGATTCAAGCAACATGTTATTGACATAAGTCTATAGCATAGGAGGCACCACAAAATTTCCATATGTTTGGAAGAGTAACCAAACAGAGGAGGTCACAACTCTATTTAATGAGAACAACTTCCTAAGGCCATACTAGATCCCAATGATTGTAGAAAAAATGGAAGGATGTGATTTTCACAAGGGTGACTAGATTGCTACCAGTAAAAGAGAATGTTTCCTCGTCCCCTCTTTTCAAAATATTTGATCTTTTTGTATTTTTTATGTATTTATTGAGATTGAAAAATAATAAAATAATTCTATGTTATAAAGGAGGAACAAGTGTCACGGGAATGAAAACTGTTTCCAAGTGCATGGAACATACTGATGCTCAGTGCAAGGAGACAGGTGGAAGATAAGGACACTTGGGAAAATTCCTCCATGGGTCAAGGTGTCAGATCGACAAGGAAAAAATGCTACAAGTCTTAAACCTAAGGAATGATCTAAAGGTTTAGTATTAGCAACATGAATCCAACATTAGGCCAAATATGAAAGGATGATACATGCATTGTGATTATGGAATGACACAATTAGTCTCCTTCCATGTAAAATTTTACAAGCCCTCAATAGGTAAACTCGACAGTTTTTCATGTTTAGAGAGTCTGAAAAACATTAAAACAAGACTCCAGAGTGTTGCTTTTCATATAGTTAGATCCACAATTCTAAAAAAAGGATAAAAAAAAATACTTGGAAATACCCTCCCGGTGAGACGAATCTCTCGAGGTGCACCTTTTTTGTAAGTTGAGTCTTCGAGGTCCGAAAAAGGTTTAAACTTATACCAAGGAGAACTATAGTTCCTTTTTCGTAAATTTAGTTTCCCAAGCCCAAAAAAGGGGTAAAATAATACCTGAAAAAACTTGCCTAGAGGGACTTATCCCCCGAGGTATTCCTTTTTCCTAGTTAATCTATTGACTAGAAAAAGGGTTAAACTTATGCCAAATAGATGTTCTTTTAGGACCTATTAACGAGTGTGAAAGAAAAAATAACACTCAATGATATTTTCTTGTTTAGGGAGTCTGAAAATGGATTAAAGAAGACTCGAGAGGTGCCCTTTTTTGTAAATAATCTCCAAGTCCAAAAAAAGAGATAAACCAAAACCAAGGAGAATGGTCCTTTTTCACAAATTTAGTCCCTCAGGCCCGAAAAAGGGTTAGACATATACCTGAGAAAACTCTCCTAGAAAATTGCAACTCCTAGGGAATACCTTTTTCATCAATTATCCATCCAAACTGAAAAAGGGGTAAAGTATCGTCGGATAGATGTGCCTTAAAATTTCAGTTGGACGAGTGTGAAGGGAAACAAGATCGCTCAACAATCTTTTCAATTTTAGGGAGACTAAAAAGAGAAAAAAAGAAGACTCTAAGGGGGATTCTTTTTGTATGTAATCTAAGCGAGGCTGAAAACGATAAATAATCTCTCGCCAGATGTCAGCTTCATAGTTTAAATGATCTTGAAAGGAAACAAACCATGCTCTAGGGGAGTCCCAAGGGTTGAAGCCAGAAAAATCACTTAAGAAGAGAAATGAGGCATACAAGTGAGTCATTATGGGGATAAAAGGGACTCCCAAGCCTACAATAAACTTACATCATGGATGCCAAAATGAAATACAAGGATCTATCTAGGGAATCCATTGAGGAAAAGTCTCTACCACCTAATTACGACACTTCTAAAGTAGCATAGAAGGTTCTTTGTCATAGTTTAGTGGGGTTGACCCTATGGAAAAATGGAAATTATCAATAGAATACAAAATGCAAGGTGGTGAGGACTTATCCTAAATGAAATTGGAGAAATTACAACTTTTTTACAAGATTGAATAAGTAGTACCCATCCCTAAAGAATACCAAATCCAAAGGATAAAAGAAGTTTAAAATACCCAAATATCACCAAGAAGAACCAAAACATCCACCGAGCGACCAAAAGAAAAGAAATCAGGTCCAAAATAAGTCAAAACATGGTCCAAAAGTCTATAAATAGAGGTAAAAGGGTCATTTTTACCATTGCACTTTGAAAATTCCCAAAAATATCCAAAACCCACTTGCTTCAATTGGAAATTTGGAGAGAATTGATGGACGAAATTGACTCGTTCTTGGCCCAAGTAAGTAATCCTTCCCTTTACTTGCAATTTCATTCATCCATTTCAAGTTTTAGAAGGATTTGGGGGTCATGCACTGCAAAATGTTTCTCGACTATGTGCGTATGCGCAATTTCCATAGTAGCACGCATATGTATGCAAGCTGAGACACTCTTAGCAAGTGTATGTACGTGACTAATACCAAAGAAGGGTGCATACATGCTCAAAAAATTTGAAAAAAAGAAGCACTAACTCCCAAATTTTTTTGCATGACTCAAGATGTATGTGAGTTGGAGAGAAAGAGAACATGAATAGGTTGACCAATTGGTAGAGGAAAACATAGGGAAGGTAGCCACACTGAAACAATGTGGATTATGGAAATTCTTATGTTTTCCTCTTATGAGAGTGCAACCATGACTTCTAAACAATCTAGTAGAATATGGGAATTCATATGCAGAGGCCTTCATGATAGAAGGCCAATCATTATCACCAACCACTAAAGACCTCTACTTCTTTACCGGACTCTCTAAGAGAGGTGAGCTAATAAACTTGCATACATTCCCTCTTGGGCCATATAACATAGCCCACTATATTACTATGTATTTTGATGCTGACATAGAGAAGGAAGGGTCTCAAGTGGCTATACAAAAGATCGAAAATTGGAGTTTGAGAGTGGTATTATATATGATTGGGCAGATGACAGGATTCACTGCTCTACACCAGGCTTCTCGAGCATAGATGCATTGCATAGTGCAATGTCTGCAACCGGTTATATTTGATTGTAGCACTACTATGCTCAATTATATGAAAATTCAGATGACAGAGTGCAATTTAAGACATAGGAGAAAATTTGGATTCGATACAATGCTATGCACATTATTATTTGAAAGAGTGCCAGGGATGATCCCGAGGGAAGGTTTGCAAGGACACATAGCATCCTTTCTAGAACTATGCAAATGGGATACTTTGATGTCGTGGTAGGGAGGAGGAGGGGTATGTGAGGCGTACGATGACAAGTTCTTCGACTGGTGGAAATGTTATATTCCCTCCATCGAGGACTACCCATATGTGGGTATCAGTTTCTTAAGGGACCCAAACATTCCTATGCCCACTAGTGTATCACCTCGTGACATAGGTACGTACTCATTTTTTTAATTTTTAGCTTTTAAATTTTTCAATTTTATAATGCAAAAGAAAACAAGTTTTTGGTAATGTCACAGTACTAAACTAAAACATGTTATATACATATGTGGGACCAGTGCAACCAACGGAATCCCCTTGGACTCGATGTCATCCTCGAGAGAAAATCCATCCAAGAGGAGTTGTAGCATAGGCAGGACCATCATCAATAGAGGCTGAGAGAGTATTGAGTTGGGTATAGAGGAACATGATATCCCTAACCCATAGTGTACCCATTGAAGAGATCGAGGATCTACCACCATCCATGCAGACTCATGTAGTGGGAGTACACAGGGCATGGGTCCAATTATTCTAACATCTAGCCAATGTTGTAGTGCAATATACTAGGGACAATATCTGTAGAGCTGAGAGTAGTATTGAATAGTATGTGTGTCGAGGGAACCTGTTTTCATATCTCCCATATATATTGAGGACTTAAGCCCGATGGCATATATTTGAACCTTTTTGAGGATTTTTAGCCTACATTTTGTACTGTGACATCATTTTGGATATATTATATATATATATACATTTTTTTTCCTTATGGAGTAAATACACTTTGTACAATTATATTTACATGTGTGTATATGTGCATGCTTTTATACTTTTGTGTGTGAAAGATGCCTATCTAAACCATGATTTTCCAATGTATTAGTTAATTGATTAGAGCGTCTAGGAACATGCATATATGTAATATAATAAAAATAACATTACAATACACTTACTCTAAGGGATCGTCAATGCAAGTTAGGATCATAGATGTGGTAGATTCCATTTAACTATGAAACTACTAGTTGAGCATCCAAATAAACCCGGAGGTGAGAAATACCAAGTGATAAATCATATCATAGCAGTTCTATTATACTCAACAAAATTATTGGTTGATTCTCTTAGACAAGCACCTCCAGAAATATACCAACTGACCAGTGGGCGTGAAAATCACCCAAGATACGAAGGTGAGCCTCTGAGTGTGTTGGATATCACTGTCCACGAACCCAACATAAAACTCAGATTCACTTGACATCTACCACAATGCAGAGGAAAAATAAATATGCATCCATAAAACAAAAAGAATACTATAAATAAAATATATACACTATAAACAATAAGTCACACCGATGTGGCCAACCTAAGTGTAATACTTCTTTTAGTAAATCCAATTTACGGGCCTAGGAAACAAATTTCCTTCAAAATCAACCAACTCATAAGCACCTTTTTCCAAAATGTTTCTTATAATAAATGACCCGAACCACATAGGTTTAAACTTACCTATACCGAAGGGATATTTATCTTGATCATAGAACAAAACAATATCACCTTTGGAGACACTTGATGCGACGTTTGTGAGCCTTGTTAGCCAAGGATGGATATCAACGCTGTTCATCAAGTTGCTCGAGATACAGGAGATGCTCTTCAAGCGCAATTATGTCGGGCAGTAATTATACTGCCAACTTAAGTGAAGGAATATGACACTCGATAGGAAAGACTGTCTCTATCCCATAAAATAGTTGGAAAGGAGAGAATCCCATAGTAGTATTGACGAAATTTCGATATGCCCAAAGTGTTGAGTACAACATAAAATGCCAATTTGACTTGGCTGAATTGATTGTCCATTGGAGAATGGTATTAAGAGACTTATTGACATCCTCCACCTAACCATTCTCTTGTGGATAATAAGGTGACAAATGTTCTTGTTTAAACCCTAGATTTGACGTTAACTCTATCACCATATTATTTTGGAAGTGACTGCCATGGTCAGTGAAAATCTCCTTCAATATATCAAACCTAGCAATGATTTGGTTGAAAATGAAGAGTGTTGTTGTTTCCCTATCATTGATAAATGTTGGCATGGATTCAACCCACTTGGTGAAGTAGTCTACTGCCAAAATTATATAAGGATTCCCCCTAAAATAATTTGGGTGGAATGTAGTGAAATCAATTCACCACTTACTGAAGGGACCAACTGCAATAACAGGAAACATAAGAGCAAGATTTTCTTACAACTTCCGAGAGAGTATCTAACACAGATGACACTTCTTGACCATTTCTATACAATATTTGATTAACGAGGGCTAGAAGTATCTAGCATGAAGGATTTTATGGGTAGTGTCCATCCCAAAAAAGTGACTCCCACATACTCCAGTGTGGAAATCATTAAGCACAAGCTCTCCCTCCTCATGAGTCGAGTAATGATGGAGAACGTAGTCAAGTCCTCGATTATACAAAATTTTATCAAGGATAAGAAAACTTTGTGCTTGAGGGTGTATCTGTCGACGCTCATCATGAGAAGAAGGAGTACACTTCACAGTCTAAAGATACACAAGTATATCTCCATACCAAAGGTCATAATATGTAATAAGAAAGAGATCTCCATTGATCAATGACTCCTCGGGCATATCTATGCCACACTAAATCAGAAGTTTCAATATTAACTCTGCATAAACCAAAGAATTCTTAGACTTAGTTGAAATGAAGTCCAAATCAAATTCTTGAAGAATAACGATCTAGCGACTAATATTCCCACCTATGACCTTCCGTGTCAACACATACTGAAAAGTATTAACGACGACCATGACAATGATTTTACAAAGTAGAATATAATTATGAAACCTTTGGACAACATGGACAATTTCCAAAGCCATCCTCTCAATGTGAGTATAGTTAATCTATGGTCCTACTAAGACTAGGATAAGGTAGTAGGTAACATGTTCCTAGAGCACGTCATCCTCCTGAACCAAGACCATACCGATGGTAGATTCTGCTACAACTAAATATAACAATAAATCCTTTCTATAATCAGGAAGGTTGAGTAGAGGGGAAACATCATGGAACTTTTCAATGCTTCGAAAGAGCATTGATCCACTTCATCCAAAAATAATGGGACCCATTTCTTCAAAATATGCATGAACCCTTTAGTTATTTCAGCATAGTTGGAAATAAATTACAGTAAAAAGTTAGTTTTTCCTTGGAAACTTCAAAGCTGTGGAACTATGCACGGGGGGGGGGAACTGAACTATCTCCTCAACCTTGAGAGGATCAACCATGATCCATTTTTTGGACACCATAAATCCCAATAAACGTCTTGACATAACATAGAAACTACACTTGTTGGGATTCGAGTGAATCTGGTAGTAGAGAAACCTATCAAAGATGAGTCGAAGGTGAGCGGGATGATCAAACCTATTGCAATAATGAGACATGAGATCGTCAAGATATTCCTCGAATATATGTTTGAGATCATGAAAGGAAAATGACATGGCCAATTGAAACATAGCTCCAACATTTTTAAGTCCAAAAGGCATCTTATTGTATGCAAAGGTACCCCAAGGACATATACAAGCAATCTTATGTTGATCTTTGGGTTTGATCTAAATTTGATTACACCCTAAGAACTCATCCATAAAGAAAAAGACCTCATGACCTGCACATTCATCGATGACATAATCAATGAATGAGGTAGGAAAGTTGTATTTTGGGCATGCCTTGTTCATATCGCGAAAATCCATGTACACTCGAATTGTACCTTATTTTTTGTTGACAGGAATAGGATTTTACACCCATTCCATTAATTGAACAGGGTATATGAAACCAACCTTGATCAATTTCTCTACCTCGGATTTAATAACCACTTGCTGGCAATGAGCAATTCTGTCAATTTTTATCACAATTGAAATCACCACAAAGAGATTATATTTTTTTGTAGCTGCCACCACCTTTCATTTATAAACGCTTATGTCTCTGAGCTTCAAGGCGATGATTCAGTTTAAACTTATCTTATTGAGTTTTTCATTTGAATTTTACTTTGTTTAGTTTTTTTTTTAAATTCATGACTGTAAACATGAATTTAAATAAAAACTTGGTTTCGGATTTATATCTTCTACCTAAGAAATTTTGTTTTGAAGGCACCCATATATTGCTAAGTTTCAAGTTTTATGAACTTATTGATTGATTCACTATCACAATTTTTATGTAATATGGGTATCGTGACCAAATTGGCTCTATGGTTGATCGTTGGTTTTAATTTGTGAAATGTATGAATGCACAAACATTGTATTAACTTTCAATATGAGTTTCGTGCTCTCAAAAGTCATATCATCACTCATGTAGCTTGGTACAGGCATGTTGTACCCATGATTTCACCTCACCTAGCTATCCTATTCATTAATGAAACCATTCATTTTTCGAAATGACATTCAATGGTAGTCAGGGGTTTGATACTCATTATGGGAAATGGCTCTTAGATATGATCCCCTTTCATTTCTCTGTATATCTAAACTTCATATTTCGCAGCAGGGTATTCTCCAAACCTCCCAGTTTTTGTGTCTTCTAGTCTACACAGACCTCTCTCTTCTACTCATCTACGAGAAGCCGAAACTTACCTCTTGTGATATCCATTGTATCTAATTCATAGTGGAAATGGAACCTATGGTTTCAAGGCCCTTATTTCTCATGATGACGCCATATATGACCTGAAGGCTCATGATTGGGATGTCTTCCTCAGGAAATTCGAAGGCTACAACCTCTCAATTTCACAAGCCTTTGCACAGACATTTGACAGTTTTAGGGCCAAGGTCGGGGATGTGCTGTTGGAAATAACAGAAGATTTCATAAGTTGGGTGACATCACTCCCATTGAAAGGAGAAAAGTGATTTAAGAATGATAAAATGGAGGATGTTCCATGGAGCTTGTTCATGGTTTCCCACAAATCCACTTGTCCAAAAGGTATTCCCATTGATTTTCTGAAACCTAGATGACACAGCCTTATTTTAATTTTGAAACAGTTCATCACATGTGAAGTCCGATATGGGTTGGTTTTTCTATACCACATTCATTTTCTCACGCTATTCATAATGTTTGATTCAAACATACTGTTTTACCTATTAATGAGCCTTTATAAAATGTCTAAACTCTATAAGTGACAGAGCATGAACTCTCTGTGGAGTCTTTTTCATCACGAGCTCATTAAAATCCTGTTGATTTCTCACCTGTCGCAAATCAGTGACAAATGGGAGAGTTTTGTGAGTCGAAATGGTTTAACCCAAGTGGACAATACAGTCAACCTGCCTTCAATTGTAAACCCCAATCTGAATAGTCTAGTGACCGAAAGCCAGGTTTTCAATTCACCTGAGGGCTTTGAATTTAATGAACCAGCGTCTATTATTGTGGAAAACCCTTTGGTTAGGAAATTACCATGTATGTTTTCTCCCATGAAGTCATTGGAATCGATAGTGGGAGAATTAAAAGGAAAATCATCCCCCGGACTTACGAATGAACCTAATCTGAACAGTAATGATAATCCCGTTGTAAGGAAAATTCGTAAGGGTAAGAAACAATAGAGCTTAGATTTGAATTTTAGAAACAAAAGGTCTAGTCAATTGATTTCTAGGAGTTTAAGGAATCAAAAAAGAGATCATTTGAGCTAGATATCTACGATCAAGGTCAATGATCAATGTTCAAATCAAGAGATAAACGATTTCTTGGCTCATGAAGATCCAGACAACCAATGTCCCGAGAAAGAAGTTATTACCTAGGTTGAATAGTATGACTTCGTGTCTAAATTACCCTCTTGTATCAAAGGAAAAGAGGGTTTTGCAGGTATTATTCACAACTTGAAACAAGCCACAGGGAAGCATGAAATACCCGTCATTGACTATATTCCACATCGGTCTGCCATTGCACTAGTGCATTGTGACAGTTCCTTAGATTGGATAGAGTGCTATTATAGAGATATTCTGCTCTTATAGGCTAAATTAAAATGTCTAGCTTCTTGTAATTCTCTATTGGAACGATAGAACCAAGACTTGAAAGCACACACAGAAAGGGAAAATAAAAGATTCAAGAAATCCGGTAATATAATCATGAAAAATACAACTAGTTTGAAAGCTAGTTTTAAAACCATCATAATGATGATATTTCTTTTGCTAAGTTCTAATGGTAAAAATGACTTTGTTTGACTTTAATCCATTCTGTTATGAAAAATCAAAATAGGGAGATTTAATTTTGATTTATTTTGTTAATAATAAGACTAGCTACATAATCTATGATTCTCTAGCCAGACTATTTTTTAATATTAGTTAGCATTGTTTTTTTTTAATATCAAATTTGTTTTTGCTATATACAGGAAATTGATGATTATGATATTGATTACATGGATCAAACAACTTAGATCATATGCTCTATTATTCAGTAGTTTCTATCTTTTATGTTTATAAAACTTTGGTTTATTTTTGATAAACCAACTCATACATGAGTGGTTTCTAGTTTCACTATTTTTGTAATGCTATCTATTTTTGGGGATTCAACTCTATCTTGTATGATAAGAGCATGTGAATCTTGAACTAGTTTAAATATTGGTCACTCTTAGTAGTGAAGGACATCTTTGGCTAGGACACATTATGGACATATGATTTTTTTTGAAGACTGATATGGAGAAGTTGTTCACTATTTGGCTTTAGACCTGTGTGACGCTTACCCTATTATGCTTTTTTTCTTCTATATTATGAAATGTTATTACATTTGATGCAGATTTATTTTGGTTATCGTATGGTATTTCATATCATTCAGCACTTTAATTATTTCTGTAATTTGTTGTTCCATATTACATATGTGATCAATATGTTGTTTAAATATTATTGATTTATGTTGGATATTGGATGATGGATTATATGAACACTTTATATTGAGTTTCTTTTATTATAAGTGTTCATTATTATAAGATCACCAGATCTGTATATTTATCAGTCTGTTGTTATATTCTTGTTCCAAAGCACCTTTAAGTTTTTTCTGGGAGTATTAGCATCGTCCTGTTACAAGTTTCCCTCATAAGCAGGACAACCTAGAGCTTGAGTTGCACAGGAAGATAAATTCATTTTAGTCGATTAATTGCAGGTTAGTTTACTTGTTCTTTAGTTAGATTATTTATCAATGAAATAAGAACAAGACAAAATATCTTTGATTTTTTACCTATTCTTATTTCAATTACATTCGATTAGCATTCTTTAGTATTTTTTAGATTATAAATATTAAACAGAAAATAAAAAAATGTATGCGCTTTCTTTATCTCTTTGATAAACACTTTCAAAAACATCTATTTCGCAAGATATCCAGTAAATCTTGCAAATTGTATATACATTGTTCATAATCATATGCACATATTCATGTTTCTATTTTGACTAACATAAATTATTAAACTTATGTTCTTAGTATCATAGTTTTATAGATTAGTTTCATTTCTTTTATTATTTTAGTTAGCCATTGGATCCATTAAACCTGTCAGGTCATTTCATTCCAAATGGATTGGGTTATTTAGACAACCCCGGTCCGGATTTGACCTTCCATTTGACAGTGTGTCATTTACGCCCATCAACAAATGGTGCTAGAAGGAGGGCCTGAATTTAATTGATGGCATGTGTAGGTCGCAAGACTCCTCCCCCACACACTCGCACTCATGTCGTAACACGTAGTCGCTCAGAAAATAATGTTATACTTGAAACAAAAACTACCTCAAATGATAACCTTGATATTTCCATTGAACCGATGACACCAATTCCTCAAGGGGTCGACGTCCAAGAAATTGTTCATCAGTCACTCATAAGAACTCATAGTTCCTTAGCCTGTATCAGACAACCTGGTAGGCCACTTAATCAACCCCTTGGTTTCATGGATATCCAAGAAAAACTTCAAGGAACTAGTTTGCCCGAAAACCCTTTAGGTGGAAATACTACCAATCCTACTAAAACACTCATCCTTGGAGCAGGATGATCTGGTATTCCACTATCTCCACCTGGTTCTTCTCCATCCTCTTCAGGAGGAGAGTCTTTAGACGAAGGAATTTCTTCATCAGAACCATCTCATCCTTCAACACCACCAACTCCCATGGAAAATCAAAATAATCCTGCCAGACCTTGGCTCGATCAAGATGTCGTGGCTATACCTGGACCCCAACACCCATTACTTAAACACTTAGAGAAATGGTTGCCTAAATTTGATCTAGATTCAAATCAATCCGTTGAGGATCACATCAAGAAATTTATGTTGGCCATTAGAATCCAGAGTGTTGAACACGAGGATGTAGTATGAAGATTATTTCCTTATACTTTTGAGGGAAACGACTCCACATGGTGTTTTTCTCAACAGCCCCAGACTATCGTCTCTTGGGACAAGTTTGAAACTTGTTTTCTGGAAAAATTTGGAGATGATAAATCTTCGGAAGTCTTGTTTATGGAACTCTCAAGATTAAAAATGAACCTTAAAGAAAAAGTGAAAGACTTTAACCAAATATTTCTAACTTTAAAAAAAAAAATCCCTGCAGATTCGATGCTCGCAAAAAATTTAATTGTCACATATTATGTTAAAGCCTTGCACAATAACATAGCCATTTGGGTTAAAAGGTCCAAGAAAAACACTTTGTTATAATCCTTTGAGGAGGCAAGCCAAATCAAGAAAGATATATTAATCTTAAAAGATAATCTTAGTAATGAAACCGAGACAGCTTCATCTTCTAAGAAGAAAATAGAAATTCTCGCTAGGCCTCCTCAAACAAAAAATCAACAAGAAACTTTAGACCTAGAAAGCTTATAGAAATCCTTCCATAATTTGTCCAATCAGGTCATTGACTTGAAGAGATCAGTCGAGGAGGTATCCACAAGAAAAGGAAGTTTTAAACCTCCTTTTAGAAATCCTTTTCCTCTAAACCGGCCAAACCCGACCACAGAAGGTCTAAATTTTGAAAGTTTACAGTATGCTTTGAAAACCATCTTAGAAGCACATGATAATTATGTTTTTGTTCCTCCTGGAAATTCTGATGATACAATTGAGGAAGAGGTACTAGAAGAAGATGACTCATCTCCTCCTGTTTTCGGTCACTTGTCGGATAGTAGTTTCCAATAAAATTTTGAAACTATCCACCCCTACAACACAAGAAGAAAAACGCAAAACAAACCTCCTCCCGAAATAAGTAAAAATGTGTTTCTGAAATAGTCAAAGAAAACTGAAATTAAAAAAATCCTAGAAGCCCCAGTTTTAGAATACAATTTAATTGAAGATCTAAAAAAATTGAGGGATAATATTTATGTTTTTGAACTACTGAAATTTCCTCTTATTTTGCAGAAAATGCTTCAAAGCATCACTGAAAACAGTAAAAGGAACGATCCTAGCAGCAAAAAATCAGCAAAAATCGATTCAAACGCAGTTAAAAATGTCCCAACTAAAAAGACATTTGAACCTCAATACAAAAGGGACTTAGCAGAAAAAACTGTAGCAAATGTAGATAAAACTGTTTTAGGGACATCGATAAAAAATCAACAGAATTTTGTTGTTCCCACACAGAAAAATGTCCCACCTTTTCTATTAACCTTTGGAATTTTTAATAGGAATGTAAATAATTGTATGGTTGACTCTGGTGCATCATCAAACGTGATGCCTCTATATGTGTGCCAAAAAATTAATGCAGAAGTGCAACCTTCTGATCTTAAAATTATTCAGCTAGATCAAACGAATGTTAAAGTGATCGGTGAGCTTAAAAATGTGTTGATTAGATTATCATCCAATCCTAAAGTTCATCAGATTATTGATATTATCGTTGTTTATATTCCTGAAGTTTATGGTCTATTTTTAAGAAGAGATTGGTCGGAACAGCTGCACGGTTACTTTGCTACAGATTGGTCTCACTTGTGGCTTCCCAAAAATGGACAGCCCAACAAAATCAGGATAAACATAGAACATTATCTTAATCATACCGTAACAGATCCGAGTGATAGAAATGAGCCTTTCGTTACATCCGCAAATTCATTCGAAACATAGGGAATGAATACCATTTTTGGTAATTTCATGACTGAAATCCCTTCTATCACTGATCCAGGGCAGCAATTTGAAATCACAACCTATACAAAGACACCAGCTTTGCCAAATATGCCTAGTACTATTGATGACGCATAGATCTGGTCCTTATATTTTGATGGATCCAAATCCAAAGAAGGAGCAGGTGTCGGCTGTGTACTCATCAATCCTATAGGTAATAAGACTTTTACTGCTTGTTGGTTGGAGTTTGAATGTACTAACAACACAGCTGAATACGAAGCACTTCTACAAGGACTTAGGAAAGCATTGGATATGGACGTGCAAAATTTGATAGTATTCAGCGATTCATAAATCGTGGTCAAGCAGGTAAGAAACACCATACACTACTTATCACCACATCTAAAAAGCTATGAAACAAAGGTATGGATTTAAATGCATAAATTTTTAGCAATTAATATAAATTCCATTCCTAGGAAGAGTAATTTAGAAGATGATTTATTGGCCAATGTTGCTTCTAGACTGTTTCTTGTTGAATGTCTTTCCCCTAATGCATTTTCGATCGAATTGTTGTTCATGCCATCGATCTCAGATAACATCACAAATTGGAGAGTATTCTATGATGACCAACATATCATCAACTTTATTCATATGGAAGTCACCTTCCAAGATGCAATCATTGATGAAGGCACTCATGATGAGAATCTATGAAACTTCACGGTAATATTTGATCCTCGATCTCCCGAATCGACATCCAAGATGGTAAATTCTATCCCTAAATCTATGGTGAGATTAGAGAAATTTTATGACTTGCATGACAAATTTAGAGGGGCAGTGAATTGTAAAACTAATAGTTCCTCTTTGATCTATGAAACGGTTAATTTAGGAACAAAAGATAATCCTCAAAATATTAATCTGGGAAAGGGATGTTCTGAGCAAGAAAGATCCTCTTTTATAAAATTATTTAAGGAATTTAAATATGTTTTTTATTGGACGTATGATGAATTGAAAACATTTGACCCCAACATCATACATCATGTAATCCCTATGAAACCCCAGACTCATCCTTTTCAATATAAATTAAGGAAAATGCACCCTAAATTGGAACCTACTATTAAAAATGAGCTAAACAAATTACTAACTACAAAGATAATTTTCTTGGTTAGGCACACTCAATGGGTGTCTAATTTAGTCCCTGTAAGGAAGAAAAGTTGTGAAATTCGACTTTGTTTCGATTTCTGAAACTTAAATTGAGTGTGTGATAAAGACAACTACCTTGTTCCCCCAATGGAACAAATTCTACAACAGGTGTCTGGTTCTAAAAGACAATCTCTGCTAGATGGTTTTTCAAGATACAACCAGGTCCTTATGTCTCCTTCGGACCAACTTAAAACCACCTTTCGTACCCCATGGGGCACTTACACCTGTAGGAAAATTCCTTTCGGATTGATAAACGTCGGTGCCACTTTTCATAGAGAAATGGATATTGCTTTCCATGGCCTCATTAACCAGTCAATGGTGGTCTATCTTGATGATGTCACTGTCTTTTCTAAAAACAAGAAAGATCAATTGTCTCACCTAAGGGCTATCCTAGAACGATGTCGCAAGTTCAACATATCTCTCAACCCTACGAAATCAGTCTTTGCAGTAGGGAAAGGTAAACTATTTGGGTTTATAGTGTCTAAATATGGAATGATTATTGACCCTAAAAGAACCCAAGCCATTGCTAAACTCCCCCCTCTTTCTTCTAGAAAGGCCATGAAATCCTTTTTGGGCAAGATTAATTTCGTCAGAAGATTTGTCCCGGGTATCTCAGAAATGGTTAGAACGTTACAAAATTTAATTAAAAAATATGTTTCGTACCATTGGAGACCACAAGAAAGTCAGGCTTTCAATTCAATTAGAAAATCAATAATAGAATCCCCTTCCTTGATGAGTCCTAATTTTTCTCAGGGTTTCACTCTTTGCACTTTTGCATCTAACTGATCATATGTTGTTGTGCTTACACAGAAAAAAGTTGAAAGCAATGAGATACCCATTGCCTTCATGAGATCGGCTTTTAAAGGAGAAGAAATTAATCACCCAGCAATAGATCAACAAACATATGTTGTTTTCAAAGCAGGGAAACACTTCCAGTCTTACCTATTAAAATCCAAAACCAAAGTTATTGTTCCCTACCCTGTTGTGAGGAACCTGGTAGTACAAAAAGAGTTGGGTGAGAAAAGGGAAAATTGGATGAATTCTCTATAGGAATATGACCTTGAAATAAATCCTGCACAAATTGTTAGAGGTCAAAGCCTATGTAAACTAGTGGTTGATTTGGTTGAATAACAAGAAAGTCAAATAAACACCTCAACTATGAATCAACATAACAAAAAATAGATTAGCTATGCACAAGTTACACTTGATTCATGGTATGATAACATTAAATTTGATAACGCATGGATATTCTCCCCGCAATCTTGATCCTAAAAATAGAAGAGCACTTAGGCTTAAATCTGCATCTTTTCAGTTAATAAATGATGTATTATTTCAAAAGAACTTTGATGGTGTTTTTCTGCGTTGTTTAGAAAAGGAAGAGTCTGAAAGAGTGTTATCTGAACTTCATCAGGTGAATCTAGTGGTCACTTCGGTGGAGATACCATTGCCCACAAAGTTCTAAGAGCTGGATACTATTGGCCTACCTTATTCAAATATGCCCATACGCAGTCCCGCAAATGCATAATCTGCTAAAAGGCTGCAGGACAGGTGAAAAAGACAGCTTCACCTTTGTAGCTTGTTACTGTAGATACACCTTTTCAGCAATGGGGCCTAGACATCATAGGAACAATTAATCTCTCTTATTCACAACAAAACAAGTATATTCTTACAACAACTGACTATTTTACAAGATGGTCTGAAGCTGTACCTTTAAAAGTGGTAAACACGAATCAGGTAGTATCTTTTCTGAACTCTCATATCATCACTCGATTCGACATTCCTGAATTTCTGGTTTTTTATAATGCCTCTTACTTTTCATCCCTTGATATGAACGTTTTTCTCTAGAAAAGGGGATTAAACTGAATTATTTTTCAAGCTACTACCCTCAAGGAAATGGCTTAGCAAAATCGACGAATAAAATTTTAATCAAGATTATTAAAAGCATAGTTTCATAAAACCACAAGAATTGGCACAATGCATTGTATAAAGCACTTTGGGCTGATAGGGTAACTCTGAAAGCTTCTGTTGGTAACTCCCCTTTATTCCTCATTTACGGAAGAGAATCCATTCTTCCCCCACATGTCTTACTTCCTTCTCTGCAATTGTCAAAAAAATTTCAAGAAGAGGAGTGCCCTCCTCTAGAGAATTGTAAAGAGGAGCACCAACAAATTGTAAAGAGTAGGTTTGATGTAAATTCTTCTTCTGATAGTAATTTTGATGTTGGATATTTGGTTCTCAAGTGGGACAAATTCCATGAGGGTAAGGGGGTACATACCAAGTTCCAAAACCTGTGGCTGGGACCATTTGTAATTTCTAAAAAATTGGGTCCCATCTCTTTCTGTCTGCATAATTTAGAGGGACATCCAGACACTTTTCATCCCATCTCTTTCCTTATGCATAATTTTTGAAAAATTGGGTCCCATCTCTTTCCGTCTGCTCTCAAGATTTATTTCACCTGATGATTTATGTTGCACTCTTCTGTAAATATTTTTAATTTTTTTTTCCATTTTGATTTTGATTCTTTTCATTTTCCTTGATTTTTATTTGTTTTCTAAATAATTATGTCTGAGTCACCATTTCATTTGTGGAAGGGAATCAGAATTCTCATTCATTAGCAATAATTGATAACTTCCCAAGCACCTAAGGAGTAAAATGCTAAAACTCAGATCAACAAAAGAAAGTTTTTGTTCAAATCAGTGTTTCTGGTTTCTCATTGAAATTACAAGAAAACATGATTATCATTAACAAACTTCTAACATTGTCCTTGTTATAAGGAAAACAACTCAATTGTACCTTCCCATCCTAGAGATGGTTTCTTAACAGAAATATAAGGTTCCAAATCATGATGAAGGTCATCAAAACAGGATAATAATTTGTAAATGATCAAAATTTGCATTCCAAACTATGAGATTCTCAGTATCACCCCACCCTCTTGAATATCATAAAGTTCTGGAAATTATAAAAAAAATCTAGAGGGTTGAAAACACTGTCATGTGTGGGAAGTGTATGTAAACCCACCGTGACATTGAAGAGGTTTGTTGACAGCGGGTAAATGCATGCATGATACCAAGGCAACTTCGCTGGGGTACTGAACAGGTCTGTTGACAACAAAGCAATGTCGACTTAAGAAGATTCTCATGTATGTCTTTTTTAATTTGATCGAGTGTGAAGATGTTCTTTATCATGAATGGATGACTCTTGGATAGGATAAAGGTACTAGAGTGGGTTAAATGATATCTCTGTCAAGGCTATGGATGCATGCTGGTAGCAATGGCCATGTCAACAGTATCGAAGTCAATTTCATAAACATCGATATACTCATGATCAAATTTAAATGCCAGATTACATTTTTTTAGACATAAATACATCTGATGCTAAGATGTGTTTTTTTCTGAGTTATGATCGAAATGCCTGACCTATTGTTAACTGTTTCTAAAAATTTATTTCATCTGAGCCTCTGACACAAATTTTCTAGTGATGCAAAGATAACTGCTTTGCCCAGTATGTCGCCATTTTTGGAAGCCACCAATTCTATCTATTTTTATCACAATTGAAATCACCACAAAGAGATTATATTTTTCTATAGCTGCCACCACCTTTCATTTATAAATGCTTAGGTTTCTGAGCTTCAAAGCGATGACTGGGTTTAAACTTATCTTATTGAGTTTTTCATTTGAATTTTCGTTTTTTTTTTTTTTTAATTCATGACTTTAAGCATGAATTTAAATAAAAACTTGGTTTGGTATTTATATCTTCTACCTAAGAAATTTCATTTTGAAGGCACCCATATATTGCTAATTTTCAAGTTTTATGAACTTATTGATTGATTCACTATCACAATTTTTATGTAATATGAATATCGTGACCGAATTGGCTCTATGGTTGATCGTTGGTTTTAATTTGTGAAATGTCTAAATGAACAAACATTGGATTAACTTTCGATATGAGTTTCATGCTCTCAAATGAACAAACATTGGATTAACTTTCGATACGGGTTTCATGCTATCAACAATCATATCAACACTCATTTTACTTGGTACAGGCACACTATACCCATGATTTCACCTCACCTAACTATCCTATGCATTAATGAAACCATTCATTTTTCAAAATGACATTCGATGGTAGTTAGGGGTTTGATACTCATTATGGGAAATGGCTCTTAGATCTGATCACCTTTTGGTTCTCTGTATATCTAAACTTAAGATTTCATAGCAGAGTATTCTCCAAACCTCCCAGTTTTTGTGTCTTCTAGTCTACACAGGCCTCTCTCTGCTACTCATCTACGAGAAGCCAAAACTTACCTCCTGTGATATCCATTGTATCTAATTCATAGTGGAAATGGCACCTGTGGTCTGAATCGAGCCGAATGGTTGTCAGGTCATTCTTTCTCATGATGATGCCATAGATGACCTGAAGGCTCATGGTTGGGATGCCTTCCTCAGAAAATTCGAAGGCTACAACCTCTCGATTGCACAAGCCTTTGCACAAACTTTTGATGGTTTTAGTGCCAAGGTCGGGGATGTGTAGTTGGAAATAACATAAGATTTCATAAGCTGGGCGATAGGACTCCCATTGAAAGGAGAAAACTGGTTTAAAAATGCTAAAATGGAGGATGTTCCATGGAGCTTGTTCATTGTTTCCCTCAAATCCACTTATTGTCCAAAAGGTATTCCCATTGCTTTTCTGAAACGTAGATGGCACAACCTTATTTTAATTATGAAATAGTTTATCACATGTGAAGGCCAGTATGGGTTGGTTTTTCTATACCATGTTCGTCTTCTCATGCTATTCATAGGGTTTGATTTGAACATGTCACTTTACCTATTAGTGAGCCTTTATAAAATGTCTAAACGCTATAAGCGATAGAGCATGAACTCTTTTTCAAGTCATTTTCATCACAGGCTCGTTAAAATCCTATTGATTTCTCACCTGTCGCAAATCGATGAAAATTGGGAGAGTTTTATGAGTCGAAATGGTTTCACCCAGGTCGAAAATACAGTCAACCCGCCTTCAATTGTAAACCCCAATCTGGACAGTCTAGTGACCGAAAGCCAGGTTTTCAATTCACCTTAGGGATCTGAATTTAATGAACCAACGTCTATTGTTGTGGAAACCCCTATGGTTAAGAAATTACCATGTATGTTTTCACCCAGGAAATCATTGGAACATATAGTGGGCAAATTAAAAGGAAAATCTTCCCTTAGACCTATGAATGAACCTAATCCGAACAGTAATGATAAGCCTATTGTAAGGAAAATTCATAAGAGTAAGAAACAATAGAGCTCAGATTTAAATTTTAGAAACAAAACGTCTGGTAGATTGATTTCTAGTATTTTAAGGAATCGAAAAAGAGATCATTTGAGCTCGATATCTACGATCGAGGTCAATGATCAATGTTCAAATCAAGAGATAAAAGATTTCTTGGCTCAGGAATATCCAAACAACCAATGTCCCAAGAACGAAGTTATTACCCAGGTTGAACAATATGGCTTCGTGTATAAAATACCCCCGTGTCTCAATGAAACTTTGGTTTATTTTTCACAAACCAACTCATACATGAGTGGTTTCTAGTTTCACTATTTTTGTAATGCTATTTATTTTTGAGGATTCGGCTCTATCTTGTATGATAAGAGCATGTGAATCCTAAACTAGTTTAAATATTGGTCACTCTTAGTAGTGAAGGACATCTTTGGCTAGGACACATTATGGACATATGATTTTTTTTTAAGACTGATATGGAGAAGTTGTTCACTATTTGGCTTTAGACCTGTGTGACGCTTACCCTATTATGTTTTTTTTTGCTTCTATCTTATGAAATTTTATTACGTTTGATGCAATTTTACTCTGGTTATCGTATGTTATTTCATATCATTCAACACTTTAATTATTTTTGTAATTTTTTGTTCCATATTACATCTGTGATCAATCTATTATTTAAATATTGTTGATTTATGCTGGATATTGGATGATGGATTATAAGAAAGATTTATATTGAGTTTATTTTATTATAAGTGTTCATTATTATAAGATCACTAGATCTGTATATTTATCAGTCTGTTGTTATATTCTTGTTCCAAAGAACCGTTGAGTTTGTTCTGGGAGTATTAGCATTTTCGTGTGACAGGTTTCCCTCATAAGTTGGATGGCCTGGAGCTTGAATTTCACAGGAAGATAAATTTATTTTAGTCGATTAATTACAGGTTAGTTTACTCGTTCTTTAGTTAGATTTTTTTATCAATGAAATAAGAACAACTCAAATTAGCTTTGACTGTTTACCTGTTATTAATTGCATTCAATTAGCATTCTTTACTCTTTTTTATATTATAAATATTAAATAGAAAATAAAAAAATGTATGTGCTTTCTTTATCTCTTTGATAAACACTTTCAAAGCATCTATTTCGCAAGATATCCATTAAATCTTGCAAGTTGTATATACATTGTTCATAATCATATGCACATATTCATGTTTCTATTTTGACTAACATAAATTATTAAAGTTATGTTCTTAGTATCATAGCTTTATAGATTAGTTTCATTTCTTTTATTATTTAGTTGGCCAACGGAGCCATTGAACCTGTCAGTTCATTTCATTCCAAATGGCTTGGGTTATTTAGACAACCCCAGTCCGGATTTGACCTTCCAGTTGATGGTGTGTCATTTACGCATGTCGACAGCACTACCTTTCAAGGATTAACCGGGTGAAGCTTATGATGGAATGATTTATCATTGGGATAACTTTGAATTTTGTTTTCAATGATGCGATGGTAAATGCCTGTAATTTCCTCATAAGACCAGGAGAAAGCGTTGCGAAATTTCATGAATAATTCAGTATACTCTTTAATATACTTGGGGGAACAATCCAGGTCGATGAAGATGTTTTTGATGATGTTAGGGGTCTTGGAGATATCATTTGGAATCGTCCCAGCTATACTCTCCATGTTTCCCTCAACATATATTCCTTGTGTTCCCAAAAGATTAACAGGCTGAGTGACATATCCATTCATGGTTGTAGTAAACTCTTCTTCTTCTACTCTCCTACGCTCAGGTAGAAAGTAATATCTATGATGAAGATCAGTTGTAACGTTCATAGCCACCCAAGTCGAGAAACACCACTACAATTCCTCTTTGTTACCATAATGTAACATACCCAACCTCCCACAAGATGGGCATGCCACACCAAGAATGCACCTCTTGGATGATTTGGAAACTCTGATAACAATTAATTAATAAAGAAGCATGAAACACATACATTCAATGATCAAGATTCATACCACAACATAAAATACATGCACAACATTAACTAGCAAGCATGCATATTCTATGTACAATCTCAGGTATAATAATTTGATACGCAACGAAAATAAATACACAAGCAAAGGAAACCATAACATAGAGCACTTATCTTTTATAAAATAAGACACCGACTAGCTGCAGACCAAGGATGTTCCATCCAACCGTAGACATTATTGTTCCAAGTATAAACAACAATGCCACCTCTAAGCCAAGGCTATGGATCCACAAGGACGATTCCAGAGTGTTACTTGGCTTCCCAAACCAGTCAACACTCAAGCTCGCACATGCTTCTCCAACACTCATAGCAATCCAGGTACCCAACTTGCACCACCCAAGAGAATGGACCTCCACCCTTCTCTGCCATGCAGTCCCTCAGGAAGTTCTTCTCCTTCTAGGGCTCCAGTGAAACTTGTCCATAATATCCATGATGAAACTCTCAAGACTCACAGTTGCGATCAAATTTGAACACGTGCCAAGCATCTCAGACATGCAAGCCTCAAATAATGGTTGGATTACAACAAGAATCTCTACAACCAACGACCATGTTTTTTCTTCAACAATTTGTCTTCCTTTCAAAATCCAAGAGATGAAAATGAGGAAATATGAGGGAGTGAAGGAATGAATGGAATGTAGACTCCATGAGAGAGGATGAACAGTGAAACAAATGGGTGAATAAACACGTGAGGTGACCAACAAAAGTACCAGAATGGGGACGATAATGAGAGTGAGAAAATGACCAAAATGAATAAGAGAATTTTCCAATTGGAGAACCCCTTCCACAGACCAGGGATGGGTTTTTGTAAATCATGGGGATCAAGAACCTCTTGGCCTTCCCCCAAGAGCTTGTGTAACTAATTTCCCCCCCGTTACATAAAATGGGTAATATAAAATAAACAAGCACTTATCCCCTCAAGCCCCCTTTGTTGTGGAATCATAGCCCCCTATAACTCTACTCCTCATCTATCTAGCAGCCATCGGTGTATTTATTATTAATAATGATCAAAACATTGCATTTATTAGGCACACTGGCCTTTTCATAATTTTTTGGTCACTATGGCCTCTCAATAATGTAAGAATACATTATTTAATATAGGGTCTCAAAACCCAGGGTGTTACATCCCCTCCCCCTTATTTCAGCACCATCCTTAGTGCCTATACAAAATAGGAATCAAAATTCCAAAATTTATTCAAAACGTTGTGGGTAATCTGGCATCTTCATGCTCCCAAGTAGCATCTTCAGGACAATAGCAAGTCCATTGAACTTTTACAAGCTCTATAACTCAATTACAAAGAATTTTGATTTTTTTGTCTAGTATTTGCACTGGTTGGACCTGCAATTTTCCCTTTATCTCTACCTAAATCGGATGTCAATCAATAACATGGTTAGAATCATGTACAAATTTATTTAGCAAAGAGACATGAAATATATTATGCATATTCATGGAAACAGGAAATGCAAGCATTTATGCAACTTGCCCTATTCTGTCAAATATCTCAAATGGACCACAGAATCTAGTTGCTAGCTTTGTACAACTACCCAACTTCAAAGAGCTTTTATTGGGATTTAGTTTCAAAATAACATACTCTCCTACTTTAAATTCTCTTGTTGTCCTATTATTGTCGTCATAACCCTTTTATCTACCTTGATATGCCTTTAAATTGTGCTTAATCCTAACCATATGGTCTTCCATTTCCTTGAGCAACTTCGTCCCAAGTACCACCCTATATGTTGGGTTGTCCCAAATTATTAGTGTACTGCACTTTCTACCATACAAGGATTCAAATGGGCTCATTTTCAATGAAGCTTGATACCCATTATTATAGGAAAACGCAACCAATGCATGTAATCTTCCCACTTAGATGGCTTATCCATCACATACATTCTTTACATGTCTTCAATTACTCAGTTGACCCTTTCTGTCTGCCCATCTGAATGTGGATAGTATGTTGTGATTAAGTTAATATTTGTACCAAATCCTTTGAATACTCCTTTCCATAAATTTGAAGTAAACTTAGTGTCTCTGTCTAAGACAATTGTCCTTGGTATCCCATGCAACCTAGAAATTTCCTTCATATAAATTTTTGCAATGTTTATTGATGTATGAGTTGTTTTTACATGAAAAAAATGTGCAGCCTTTGTTAATTTATTAACCACTACCATGATTGAATCATCTTTCCTTGTTGTCCTGGGAAATTTAATTATAAAGTAAATGGTTATCACTTCCAATTTCTTCTCTGGAATTGGTAATGGTTGTAGCAAACCCGTTGGGGTCTATGCTCATCCTTCACTTTCTGACATTCCATACATCTGGCGATGTAATCAACAACATCCTTTTTCATTCCTGGCCAAAAGAATTGGCTTCTTACTGCTGTAATTGTTTTCTGGTAACTAAGATGTCCATCATATGGAGCATTATGCATTTCTTTTAGTACCATATTCCTAAGTTATCTAGAACTAGGAACATAAATTATAGTTTTATGCATAAGTAATCCATCTTCCTTTATCTCATACTCTTTCACTTTTTGTTGTACATCTCCTTGTTGTAAACTTTCCTTTACATGTAGGTAATGCTAATGTGTAATAAAAACATCTAAAATTCTTCTCTTCAAGTCTAACTAATGCATACCGACAAATGTATCATGCATGAGATGCACTATTCTACTAAGTGCATCAACGACTTTACTTTATTTTCCTTTTATATGCTTGATATCAAAGTGATATTTGCTTAAAAATTTCAGCCATATTGTTTTCCTGACATTCAAAGTTGGTTGTTCAAAAAGATACTTCAGACCATTATGGTATGTTCTTAATTCAAATATCCTTCCCATGAGATAATGCCTCCACATATTCAACACGTGAACAATGGCAACAAGATCCAAATCATGTGTTGCATAATTCCTCTCATACTCATTAATATTTCTAGACTCATAACAAATGGGATGTCCATTTTGAGTGAGGACTCCACCAATTCCTTCCTTACACACATCTGTGCATACCACAAAATTCTCATCTGGATCAACAATCTTCAAAAGAAAGACAAGACCTGGTGACTCTACATTGATTATCGGGCTCTGAATAAAATCACAGTTTGAAATCAGTACCCGATTCCCCGAATCGAAGACCTCCTTGATCATATCACGGGGGCCAAATACTTCAGTAAGATTGATTTGAAGTCTGGCTACCACTAGATCCCAATAGAACATACAGATGTATGGAAGACCACCTTCAAGTCAAAAGAAGGTCTTTTTGAATGGTTGATCATTCCCTTTGGTTTGACAAATGCTCCAACAAATTTTATGAGGATGATGGACGATATCCTATGACCTTTCACCAATACTTTTGTAGTGGTGTATCTGGATGACATCCTCATCTACAACAAGACTTGGGCGGAACTCTTGCAGCATATTCAACAGGTTTTGCACACCCTGGGGCAGCACAAACTATATGCAAACTTGGAAAAATGCTCCTTCGGCATGGACAGGGTCCATTACTTAGGCTACATCATTTATCAACATGGTGTGCATGTGGATCCAACCAATATACAGGTCATCTATGACTGGCCATCCCCAACCACACTCACTGAACTTCAAAGCTTCTTGGGCCTCACCAATTTCTATCATAGGTTCGTGTTGGGATTCTCTCATATTGCATGGGCCCTCAACCAAGTAACGAGGGGTGGCAGTAAGGAAAAATTTGTGTGGGGCCTGTCCCAACAACAAGATTTTTGTGATCATCCCTAGTAATTTCATTATTGGACCTGCAACATCCCTTTAAGATCGAGACAAATGATTATGACTATGTTGTGGGCATCGTTCTCACTCAACACGACCACCCCATGGCATATCATAGTGAGAAACTATTAGATGTTGTCCACAAGTACCCTACTTATGATAGATAAATTTACTCCATTGTGAAAGCCTGTTTCCATTGGAGACATTAAATTCTTGGGAAGGAGACAGTCATCCACACTGATCACAAGCCACTATAGTTCAAGCAGAGCCAAGGAAAATTGTAGAATCACTGCCATCAGAAGTGGTACACATACTTACGACAATTCCACCTCAACATCAAGTATAAAATAGGAAGTACCAACCGATTTGTTGATTTCCTCAGTCGACCTCCAGTCACCACGATGCTAGAATCTGGTGACCATGATACCTCCAGATGGTCCCACCTCTACGAGACAGACTCTAACTTCTCCACCACCTACCAAATGTTGGGCACCAACTCAATGGTCGCTAATTTCCATCTTCAGGATGGGATGTTGTGTCATCTGGGCCATCTTTGCATTCCATCAAGCGAGCGCATGAAGTTGATTTGGGAAGCTCACTACAGTCAAGTGGCAGGACACTTTGGTGTCGAAAAGATAGTGGAAATGCTACAAAAACATTTATATTGGACGAAACTTCGTCAGGATGTCAGCAAGTATATCGGGTCCTACACCGCCTACACTATTTCCAAACAAACACTACTACATATTGCAAAAATTTCGACGTTTTATTTGCGACGTTATGGACAAAATTATCCATATTGTCGCAAAATAGAGGAAATTTATAAAAAAAAAAATCATGTTGCCCGATAACGTCGCTCTTGCCACGTTGACGTCGGTCTTGCCACGTTAACGTCGCTCTTGCCACATTTTCCACTGGAACGTCGCTCTTGCCACGTTTTCCACTGGAACGTCTCTCTTGCCACGTTTGTGAAGATGTATGTCGCAATTGCCACGTTAACATCGCTCTTGCCACGTTAACGTCGCTCTTGCCATGTTAACGCCGCTCTTGCCACGTTTTCCACTGGAACGTCTCTCTTGCCACGTTTTCCACATGGAACGTCTCTCTTGCCACGTTTGTGAAAAGGTATGTCACAATTGTGACGTTTTGGAAACTAGGTTTTCCCCTCCAACGGTCACCTTAATATGTTCACCAAGTCAAAATACCAATCGTCACTTAGGACTTTCTTACGTCGGAATTGCGACGTTACAAAATCTATAAATATGTTGCATTTGATGGATGTTGCGACAAGTTTGCTATAATAAAGACGCTTCTTACTTCTTGAAGAATAAGTAACGAGTAAACTGGAGTGCCAACAGTGCAGTAAAGAGGATGCTCTAGTGATCTTTTAACAGAGGGAATCTTGCATCTTCACATGAGATATCATCAAGACAAGATGGTAGAGGAAAAGTATCAGTGCCATTATTCAATTCAAGATCAACATCGCATACCATGTCTTGAGAAAAGCTAGGGTTTGCAATGAAAAGCATAAGGTATATGTTGCAGCCATTATCTCTGCCCGAGGCTTCCTCTGATGACCATTTTTCTAGACAAAGGGAAGATATCATGCTCATTGGGCACTCTTCATCATTAGCAATATCTTGCACCCTTAAAATAGACATGGATTAGGGATTAGGGTTTAAGTGTTTAAGGGTCGATGGCTAAGGGGTTAGGGAATTTAGGGATTTTTTGTTAAGAGATTAGTGATTAACTA
>SNQJ01S0049031.1:22258-39842 GCA_010110895.2 Picea sitchensis | reverse complement strand
AACGTCTCTCTTGCCACGTTTGAAACGTCGGTCTTGCCACGTTTGCAACGCCTCTCTTGCCACATTTGAAACGTCGGTCTTGCCACGTTTGAAACATCGGTCTTGCCACGTTTGCAACGTCTCTCTTGCCACGTTTGAAACATCGGTCTTGCCACGTTTGCAACATCTCTCTTGCCACGTTTGAAACGTCGCAATACAGATGAAAACTAGGTCGTCAGAAAAACGACGTCATGCGAAACGACGTTTGAGGGGTTCCGAGGTTTGTCGGTCTTCCGACAATAGAAAGTGGCAATTGCGTCAAACGCGCCGTCGAAATTTGACCCAAATGCAGTAGTGAAACAACAAAGAAACATGGCATGTACACCCCTCTTCCTACTCCTAACAGGATGTGGGAATCCATCTCAATGGACTACATGTCGAGCCTCCCGTCCACTAAGAGGGGAAATGACTTTGTTTTTGTGGTTGTTCATCTCTTTTCCAAGATGGCGATTCTAGCCACCTACAAGAAGAACATCAACACATAAGCCATTGCCAATATCTTCTTTGAATGAGTATGGGTACATTTTGGGATACCAAAAACCATTATCTCTGACCGTGACAGTCGGTTCCTCAACACATTCTAGTCATTTACTCAACACATTCTAGTCCTCAACACTATTGGATACCAAGATCACCAAATCCATTGCCTTCAACCCCCAGACACATGGCCAAACTGAGGTCATCAATCGGATGATCGTACGTATACTGCAGATTTACAATTCAAAAAACCCCTGCACATGAGATGAGAGTCTTCCCTACGTCCAACATAGCTACAACTAAGCCCTACATAGCTCAACTGTCCACAAACCCTTTCACGTCGGGCTGGGATTCCAACCATTGGGACCCATGGATGTTGCACTACCCCTGGCGACCACCTCGACCGACTCATCCCCTGCTCCACCAGAAGATGGCAAAGCTACCTGTTTTATTGAGAGGATATAGCACATCCACCAACAGGTTCATGATATTCTACAGAAGTCTGATTCCAAGTACAAGTAGCGCCATGATCAACATCGGGTGCCACATAAGTTTCTGGTGGGCGACAAAGTTTGGTTTCACTTACAGAAACAAATCCTTACAAGGCCCCATCGGAAGGTTTTCCCACTATGTTATGGGTCATACACCATCACCAAGGTTGTGGGTGACAATGTTTTTAAGCTCAACATTCCCCATTTTCGTGGCCTGCACCCAGTCTTCAACCTAGCCCTCCTTCGACCATATTTCTCACCATTATTGGACACATCAGAGATAGCGGAGTAGTTGACACCAACAGAAATCAACCTTGAATGCATGAAACAGGAATCCAGTGATCATATTGTGGACACACAAATCAAGGGAATGTGACACCAAAGTATCCAGCTTTATCAAGTCTTCAAAGTAGGGCAACTCCTACTCCAAGGCAAGTGACTCACCCGGGGCCAAATTCAACAAAAATTTCCTCATCTGATGGGGGAACTAAATGCAATGGATTCCATTGTTTCCTAAGGAGGGAGTATTGATCCAGGTGGATATCGATGGCCACCCACCTTTTTCAACTTGCTCAAAACAATTTTTTGGCAATTTTGGTAATTTACTAATTTTAGCAGTTTTTAACTTCTGGGGCCATTTTAAGGGCCTAAATGAAGGCTTTTCTGGATCACTTCTCAATTATAGGTGAAGTGTCTAATTGACCCCCCAAAATGAATCTCCTCGACAATACGTTTCCAATGAGCTATTGTGCGCCCCAAACAGATATCGTATGCAAACATTACCACCTCGAGAAGTTGATGTACTAACCTACCCAAACAGGGCCCACATGAGTTTTGGTGCTTCATCTCCTAGGGTTAGGTTTTTTGGATGTCTAGGGTTTGTGACATTCCATTTTATTTTTAAAAAGTCCTTCAGAGCTTCATTGTAATCATCTTCTTGCGAATGAGCGCAACCGTCACATCTCTTCTCAAAGATAAGTCACCACCATTCCAACAAGTTTGTTTTCTGTTGCATTTTACAGTTTCAGCTTATTTCCTTATTAAATAGAAAACTAGTTTAACTGTATCTCTATTATTATGTGTTAATCATATTTTAATAATCTGTATTCATTTTGTTCTTCTCATAAAATCTGGATCACCTTGACCAGTATAAGGGGTTTTCTCTCTATTCTTCATCATTCACGGATTCGGATAATTCGATGGAATACTTTAGGTATGGATTGCTCCCTATATGATATTCCAAAATCCTTGGTTGGGGTTGCCCCCATTCGATCCTCTTGGCATAGGCACTAAACCTTGTCAGGGGTTCCACTGAGCATGGGAGGGATTTTCCCCGATCAAAATCCCTTGTGAAGGTAGAGAACTATGCTAGGGATTTTGAAGACCTTGAGAGGAGAAGGATCCTATCATTACTCCCTATGAAGGAACAAATCATTGCATAGGGTTGGGTTGATTGAAGAAAGTGTTTCCCCTTGACGAAAATGTGGCTGACAAGAAATATTTGTTTCTGAAATCACCATACAAAGACAAAGGTATAGACCCAACGAGAGTCATATAGGACTAAGACCCGTGACTCTCTCCACTAAATAAGCTAGAACTAGAATTAGGCTTGGATGGTTGCTGGAAATAACCTCCAGGTGGGGGTGGGCGGGGGTGGAGGGGGGGGCGGAGGAGGGATATGACCCCCACCGTAAGGAACTAAATTAAACAGACTAGAGGTTACCCTAAAGTATCCTTGCAAGGGAACATTAGAAGTCCCTGTCCTCAGACCAATAGTCTATAAAGTGGAGTAAGTTAAAGTTGAGCTTGTGTTGAAACTTAGAATACCATATGAAAAAGGAGCACCAGACGTGTTGTGTATGGTGGAAGTAGGAACAATGGTCGAATTTTTCATAGAGACTGTTCCAATTCCATAATTTGTAGCTGTCTAGATAGAAGTAATCCTTATAGGTGAAGGTGGGGGAGGGGGAACAACACCCCCTCCAACCACTCTCGGGATGAGAGTATGAGGACTTTGGGTAGAGGTAGCATTATTTTCTTCCATAGCCAATATCCTAACGAGACGATGATCAAGACTGGTCACCTCAAGAGGGAATATCTAAACAAGGATTGGCGCCGAGAGATTAGTGACTAGAGGGTCTCCGGGCCTGAAGCCTTCAACTTCAAGATTGGAAATGCTAGTCTCCTCAAGTGCAAACATATCTTCTCTAGAAATAGGCTCGGTGTTGGTTTAGATTTCTCTATTTATACCTTTAACATGCCTGACCCAGGTTCAGTATACTGGGGGTCCAACAAAGACTCTAAAACTATCGGACCTTCTGGTAAACCAAAAGGCAACAAGGTACACAAAGTGCACTACGCAGTCTCACCCGAGATAGTCTTAATGGGTGGATGCAATAATCAAGTGTTTGCAGTCCAGTATCGAGTGGAGATCTATGAAGTATGTGTTGGGAGTTCGATTTAACTTATTAAAGCAATATATTGTCATTCTCGATTATGCATGCAAGATAATCAAACCATTCATTCGTCATGCTATTATATACTCATAGAAATAAAAGAAACAAAATAATTCAATCATGTAACACATGCTTTACCATGGCTCACCCCCTCCTAGGCTATGTCTACAAAGATGTGGCTCTTAAGCTCTTCTATTATGGCAGTTCCAAAACTACATATCTACACGCTTTACAATTCATCCTCATTTGGGTTGAGATCTATTATGAGGTGAACTAGATCGCACCAAGCACCTCATCCTGCGCTCTAACCCTCAATATCTACCCTCCTTACTCTATAGCTCCACAGGTTACAAAAAGGTATCGGATTGCAATAGTGTTTCTCCAAAACTCTTGAAAAAATCTCTCTATCTCCACTCTATCGACTCTCTAAAGATGATTCTCGATCCCCCTATGAGACCTAGGTATCTATATTTATATGTTTCTATCTCATCAACCATTACAATGTATTACAAAAACCCTAACCCGAATGTCATTAGGTCTTCCATGCATGCGTGCATGCTACTCTTCCTTCCAACTCTTGCTTTCCTCGTGCATGCCTTCCTTCCCAAAATAGCCTTTCTTTTCGCTTTGTCCTACTTCTGACATGTGGCTTGTCGCGAGCCACCTAACCCCTGTGTGCTTCTTCGATCTCCCTTTTGATCATCTAGAACTTCTCCCTAAGCTCTATTTCTTTCATTTGGGCCTACGCGATCTTCTCCTTGAGTCCATCCAATACCTGCACTGCAATCTCGTCGCTAACCAACCTTGCACATTCTTCCTGGGTTTGTGCAATATATGTTTTGTCTTCCTCTACCTATGCAATAACCAATTCTTCTCTCTCCTGGAGAGGTTCCATTTGAGCTTGACGCTCCTTTTCCTGCGTCTGCGCAATTATGAGTTCTGCCTACAGTTTCTTCATGTCTTGCACCCCTTTGATGTTCTCTGTGATCGACATTGTTTTCTTCCTTTGCTTGAGGTCCTGGATAGCTTCACTTATCCTTTGTCCTTCCAGGTCCCACTACTGGACCTGTTGATCCTCTTCCATCTTTCTCCATAGCTATGCAACTTTCTTGAACAAGTCATTCGCCATTTGGAATTTTCATTATATCTCTTGTATATTTTGTGTTGCCTCCTGTTTCCTTTTCTCTCTCACCTTCGGTGGAGTGGTAGGTGTGATATGCTCCCGAATATTCTCGATATCCTATTGGTATTTATCGATTGTCTGTAAAATTAGATCAATCTTTTATGTCACCATGAGTTCGTCCATCTATGCGTTCTTTGGAATATTCTCATAGGTTGTAGCTACTTTCTGCTCCAGTCCCTCACGTCTTCCCTCTCCTCTTTGGTCTTGAGCTGGGTGTGATAGAATGCCAATTCCAGCTCATCCCATATATCCTTTACTTGCTGCAATTCGGATGTATATGTGTGTGCATGATACTACACCTCTTGTGTAACGCTGACTTGTAAAGCCTTGGTTGGTATCTGCAGCAATACCAACTGCAATTAATACAAGTCCTTTAGGGGTGTCTGCCCCACGATTTCATCAATGTGAAACATGCTAGGTGTGACATGAAATATTGAGCTCGACTGTGCTATCTTCTCAACTGTATCAAGCTTTCTTGCTCCAGGTTCTCCTCCTATCTATGATGTTGACGGGCCCATTTCTACAAAGTTGTCGGCTTCCTACACTTCCCCAATCTATCTGAGGAGCTATCAAATGTATGCCATATCTTCTTCAATTCTATACCTTTGGTGCAAAACATTCTCAAAATCCTCGAATGTGAGATCGTGGACCACTTGGGCCACCATTTCTGCATCATCCTCTATGATCGTGTATTTTGGAGGCGTTCTATGCGCCTTTGTCTTCTTGTGCAAACCCCCTCATCTGGGTGGCTAGAAGCTTAGTCTGGCCTAGTTCTTATGGAGTAGGACTTGATGTAGTCCCCTGTGCTCCCTCAACCTGTTTCTATTGTACTTGGGGCACCTGTGTATTGTTCTTCTTCCCCATCTGGACTCATGTCTTGGATGTCCCCCCTTTCTTCTGTTGTGGCTTGTTCTGACCTATCCTTGGTTTCTTGGGCACCATGATTTCCTGGGGCTATGTTTGTTCCTACCTTAGCTACTCAACATGTGGATGTTCATGTCTTTCCTCCTCCTCCTCTCTTTCTGTGGGTATGTCTCGAGTGAGGAATGGAATCCTCCATTTGTCTTCCCAATCCTTAATGGCCATTTGTATGCCCCCCTCCATGATGCAGTAACACAAATGTATCCATTGCTTGTCGGGGTCCTTCCGCACCTAGATCCACATCGCATGTCTAGTGGCTTTGAAATTGTATATTCCCTAATAATGTGAAACGTCTTCCAGTGTTATCCTCCAATTGTTGGAAATGGTGTCCTGTAGGTCATGGAGATATCCTTCGAATATAGATTCATTCATTCTTATATTCTTGGCATCCGAAGTAGCTCCAATCGATAATTATCGCACTCCATGGCAGGGTTTGGGTCTAGTGGAAAAAAATGCGTACTTCGACTCCTTCCATCCCATAATGGCTATTAGGACGATCAACCATGAATAATGAAATTTTGATCCCATATCCTGCACATCCTTCCATTCATCTAAGAAAAAATTCAACAAATAAGGGGCCCATCTCAGTTTGGTGACCTCGGCACATTGTGTTGCAACTGTGACAACCCTGACTGAGACTTTCTCGTTGCGGAATTTTTTGAGTATCTTGCATGCCATGATTTTCATGTCCATTCTTGTCGCGATGTCACTAATCCATTTGATAATGATTCCATGTGACCCCCTCTCGGTGCCATATTTCTTATTCATCTCCTCGGAGAGTTCTTTCTCCTTTTTTTTCCTCGAGGAACTATGCGAGATCTATGCCCTGTGATGGAATCTCTGTGATGTGTGCTATGAGCTCAACGTCTATTGAGACAATCTGGTCCAGCCACAGATCTCTGCCATGTGTGACCGCCATCAACTGCTTGATACAACTATTTTCATAATGGCCTCTTCCAAAGTGTGGTAGGACCAACAGACCTAAAATCCCAGTTTTGTTCAGTCCTACTTCCCACTGGACTGGTTGATGAATTGGTTCCCTAAAGTGATCTATACCCACAATCTGTAGGTAGAATTTCTTAGTGAACTATGGAAACTTGTAAATGTCTGTTACATTATGGTATGAGTACTTAAATTTCTCTACATGACCTAACAAATATGCTTTTACATGTACCCCTTCTGGTATGCGCAGCAAAACAATTGTTGCAGTGGGTTGTCTGCACAGTGACCTAGGTACCTTTTTCTTGTCCTTTCATTGTGGTGGCTAACTCAAGGTTCTAGCCTCCATTTTTTTCTATTAGGAAACCTGCTCTGGTAGGCCAGTGACATCCTCCACTGCTCCCTCCTGTGGTTGTTCCGACATGGTTTTCTGTGATTCTTCTGGCATGGTTGTTTCTTCCTATATTAGATCTCTCCCATTGACTCTTAGGGATTCTATGAGGTTTTTTGGTTGCACTTGGCTTCCTGCATCCTCATTATGTCGGCCCTTCCCCTCTTCCAGCATATCAATGTCCATGCTCACTGGTGTTATTTGTTCGGTTTCTTCTTCAATGTGTCTGGGGCTTCCCATTGTTGTATCCAACGATGGGATTCTGTCTACATTGACAACTCCTAGCAGCTGAGATGGTGGTTGTTTGCTTCCCTATGATTACGATTATGCTCTGGTCCTAAATCTAGGCTATCTGGCAGTCTGGCTCGGGTCTCCCTATTTAGGTGGTGCCATGCTGGTAAAAATGTGTCGTCCATCGAGCTTAGTAGCCTCTAAGACCTCTACAATATTCACTCTCTGCTTCGTATGGTCTATCGCTTCCTGCCTTTTCCAATTTCGCAATAATATTTTTTCTTCCACATCCTTGCTTTGTATGGGAATCATGTGAATCTTTTCAGAGATGTTTCCGCGATTACAGATTCAATGAACTACTAATCAATTCATAATTTCCATTACTTTCCCTCACCGTCTCCAGTTGGCGCAATTAATGTGGCGTCCCACCAGTCATTTTTGGCATTCAATTCCACTAGCCTTCGTCACTTGGTGCTTCTTTTACCATATACACCTTTCTTGCTTGTTTTCATTTCAAAATTACCATTGGCCTTGTCTTCATTTGGATCGTATTTCCAACTGTGCATGCTCCTTTCCCTTTCGGCACACTGTTCTTATGTTGGTACCATTTCATATCCTGCTTTTTTTTTTTTTCAAACTGCGCGTTGTCTTTCAAGTTGTAGGTGGTCGACTGTCCTTGTACAACTTTAGTAGACTCCCATTGATAATTCCTTTGATTTATGTGCCTATTCAACTGTATGGCTCCCCCATCTATGATAGTTTTTACTTCATATGGTCCTAACCAATGCATTCTGAGTTTTCCCAGATGCTAAATGGATTTACTCTCATACATTAAGACAAAGTCTCCTTCCTTGAAATTTTTCCTCTTTATATGTTTGTCGTGCCAAGATTTGTCCCTTTCTTTCTAAACTTGTTGGTGTAACCCTGCTAGGATCCTATATTCCTCCATGATCATCAGTTGACTCAGCCTACCGTGTACTACGCCTTATTCTATCATGTTCGTAATCGTTGCTATGCGTAGACTAGGTACCAAAACTTCTAATGGCACCACTGCTTCTGGTCCATATACCAATCTGAATGTCATGCATCCTGTCAATTTATTGCATGTGGTCCTGTATGCCCACAATACTGCTAGTATTTTGAGGTCCCAATCATTCCTATTCACATTACAGATCTTTCCCAGTGCATTTTCAAGGATTTGGTTAAATGGTTCTATTGTTCCATTTGCCTGTGGATGATATGGTGTACTCTTTTGATGATGAACTTCAAATTCTTCAGTGATGGCCTTAATAGTGTTGTTAATGAAGTGAGTTCATTGGTTGCTCATCAAAGTTATTGGGCAACCAAATCTAGTTATCACATGTTCAAATAGAAAGTGTTTTTTTTGTTTATGTGTTGCAATATTTGACTAGTGCTGCTTCCACCCATCTTGTCAGGTATTTTGTCATGGTGATTATGTACCTTGCTCCTGTCCTCTTTTCTAGTGGGTTAATTGGTCCCACAAAGTCTATTTCCCATTTTTTGAATACCTGCAAAGTTACCTATGGTCGCAATGACATTTCATCCCTTCTATTAGGTTTACCAACTCTTTGACATACATCGCATCTCTAACAGTATTCTTTCAAGTCTTTGTGAAGGGTCGACCACCATATTCATGTCTGCAATACCTTCTACGTGGTATCTTTTCCTACGTAATGTCCTCCTGATATTCCCTCATGGGCTTCTGCTAAAATCCTTGGTCTTTCATGTTCTATCACATATCTTCTCAGGATGTTATCTGTGCCCATTTTGTATAAGTGTCCTATAATCAGTTGATAGTCTGCATCTCGAACTACCAGGTTTTTCCTCTGTGCGGTGTTTTATTCCTGTGGTGTAGTACTTGTACTCAAGTACTTGATGATGTCTTTGAAGTATTCATCGATGATCTGGACTGAAAATAACTGTGCATCTGAAAAGTTGTCTTATAAATTTGTAAGTTCCTATTCGTTCGTGACCCCTGATAGGTGGTTAGGTCCCACGTTCAACTTCCCTGGCTTGACTATTATTTCAAAATCAAATTCTTGAAACAATAGTAACCATCGACAGATTCCCCCCCCCCCAACACTAGCTTGTTGACTAGGTACTTAAAGGATGAATGATCTGTGAACATATTGAAATTTTTTTCGAGTAAATAATGTCTAAACTTCTGCAGCATGTAGACCATAGCTAGGCCTTCCCTCTCTATAGTGTTATAGTTCTACTCTGATTCTGACATTTTTCTTCTTGCAAATGCTATCGAGTGATCCAAATATCCTTCTCCTGGCTGCGCCATAATAGCTCTAAGTGTTATGGCCGATGCATCTACATGTATGTGGAATGTCTTTTCCCGGTATGGGAATACTAGTATGAGCGTTGTTACCATCTTTTCTTTCAGCATATCTAGACTGTGTTGACAATCCTCATTCCACTAAAACTTTGTATCTTTCCTTAACAATTTCTCCATTGGCACAGTGATCTACACGTACCCTTTGATAAAACATTTGTAGTATCCTGTGTGTCCCAATTTTTCTCTTAGTTAGAGAACTATTTTTGGTGGTGGCATGTTAACGATTACTAAATCTTTGTAGGATCTACTAGTAATCCTTGATTGCATACTATATGTCCCAATAGTATCCCAAACGATGTTCCTAAGATGCATTTCTTGATGTTTAATGATATATGACATTTACTGCATCTTTCTAACATCATCCGCAAGACCTCTACATGGTCTTTAAACATACTATAGATTGTCCAATCGTTCAAGTATACCAATAGAAACTGGTGGATAAATTATTTAAACACAGTCATGACTACTCTGGAAAATATTGTTGGTGCATTCTTCAGCCCAAATGGCATGGTTGTGTACTGGTAGGATCTCCATTCCGTAGAAAAAGTGGTATTGTATTTGTCTTCTGAAATTATCTTGATATGATGATATCCTGAAAATCTGTCGGTGAATGAGTAAACTTCATGTCCTCCTACGTTCTCCAATGCCTCATCTGTGAAAGTTGTAGAGAACAAGTCACGTGGGCATGCATCATTCAACTTCCTCAAGTCGATGCATATTCTTATCCCACCTTGTTTTTTCTCCTGAACTACCATTGGGCTTATCCATTTTGATTCCTCCATCGGTTTTATGATATCGGCTTCAAGCATCCTATCGATATCAACGTTGACTTTTTTCTTATAGATTGGATTTAGTCTGCATGGTCATTCTCTTATTGGTCTTGCCTCAGCTCTAAGTGGTATCATCATTTCACCTATCTCTCCTACCATGCCTTTAATTTTTGTAAATGTTGTGGGGAATAGGTCGTTGTACTCGCACAGTAACTTTGTTATACTTTCTACTATTTTCTCATCCCAGTAATCTCTAATGTTGGCCATTTTGGGATTCTCAACTATCCCAATGTTGACTTTCTTTACTTTGATTGACATAACAATTACTTATGATTCTATCGGTGGACCTTCCACTACTCTTTCTCCTTCATATTCCTCAATATGAATATCGTGCATGCCGTCTTCCTCTAGTACTTATTCCTGCACATGGTAGCATGAAAATAGTTCTTTAACTGTCTGTTTATTCTGATGTTGGCCCTATGTTATGAGTTTGAATTCTGGTTCCTTAATGAATATCACCCCTCTTATTTTCTTAAGTGTTGCATCTATGTTGGAGCTCTCATGCTCAAATGAGAAAGTGTTTGTAATGTTCTATTGTAGTGTTGGCCAACTCGCAGTTCCTCTATGCAGTTCCTGGTCTGTATACCAGTTTGTTGGTGTGCCCTCTAAAATATGTATAAAATGATGAGGCCATTCCTCTGGGGGTGTCATTTTCCACAATGCTCTTCTCTTCTCCAAGTGTTCCGCTAGTGCCCCCTGTCCATCATACTTCTGTTGCTAGTTTCTTTTTTGTTTTGTGCCAAGCCTTATGTGCAGTAACCGCTTACATTGGTACCAATCCTTTATTGTTTATTTGTGTGCACCCCACCATATTGTAGGTGTGGCCTTGGGTGGTATATCGAGTGCTGAGAGTCTCTGATTTTCTACCACTTCATCTTTGTAATGTGTCAAAAATGTTTCTAGATCGTTTACCAAATGGAAACTGGGTGGTTCCCTTATCTCTATACCTATCCATCTTACTGTGTGGTCTATTCTTGCACATCTTCTTGTGTACACTTCATGTAGCCTTTGTATCCAGTTTTCTAAACCTGTATCTGACTCTGACACACATGAAGTAATGCTCCGCCAACTGAGTATACCATCTGTAGTTGGATTTACGTAATCCTCATAGTGTGCATTTTTTTTGTACAGCTAGTTGATTTCCTCCAAGTCCAAGAAAGTAGGATCTACAAACCTCTCCCTTCTGATGGGTCTAATGGGGAAATGACCCTGTATTCTCCTCACTCAAATGTCATTTTTTGTGTCTTTAAATTGATTATGTCCTATTTATCAAATGCACAATCCAAGCCGAGAAATGTTGGATATGGTGTTGTGTCATCCACTATCTCTATTACTTCTAAGTCCGATTTATTGCGCAGTCCATCTAGGTCTATTGTCACTCCTTTCAGTCTAGCAATTGGGATAACTCTGTGCTAGTTTGCTAGTTTCAGCTGAACGAGTGAATATCCTAGTGTGGGTTCTCCCATACATTTCCATGTCTTCTTTGGTAATACATTGACTTTGGATCCTAGATCTAGTATGATATCTCCCATGTTGAAATCTCTGATGTTGGCATTCAACCTGAACTCCCTACTTGTTCTTATTCTTGTATGTAGGTGATTGACTGTTTTTTGTTCTAGTTTTTTGTCTGTCTCTGTGCTACATTTTTCTAATATATTTTGCAATATTTTGACAGAGGATGGATCATTTAATAGTTTTACTCATGATTGCAAAAATCCTTTGACTGTACTTACTTGTCCCAGGGGCTTAATTTCTTTGGTATGATCCAATGTTGGAGAAATCTCGTATTCTGGTACTTCCTTGTTCTACTGCATAGTTGAAGTCGATGCGGTGTCTTGCTTCAGAAATTCTTGTCTGGATTGCTTGAATTTTTCCTTCTCGTTCTGTGCGTCGAAGTGTTTCCTTGGTTTAACATTCTTCTTCACCCATTGATGTTATACTATGTTGATGTTGATGTTATACTGGCTCTTGTCGGACTATGTCGTTTCCTATTTTATCTCCTCTGTGTATAACTATGTTGATGTTTTGTCCTTCATCCCTTGCTTCGGCTAAAATCCATTGAACATTCTGGTTGTTCTGATTCCTCTTTTCCTGGATCTTCCCTAGTAATGTAGGACATTATTCCATGTCCTGATATGATGTGCGACAATACATGCAAGTCGCTGGTGGAAGTGGACATTCTCTCGCATAATGTCCCAGTTTTTGACAATTGTGACATACCACTAGTCAACTACCTCTTCCAAAGCCTCTTCTTCCACATCCTCCATGTAGTGTTCCTGAGGCCGAGCCCCTTTGTAAACCATGTTTTGAAAGGAATTGTAATTATGTTTTATAGGCTAGTGAGCCAAGTTTTGTATAATTGGTAGGCTTATGTGTTGTTAGGCCAAGGAGCCTAAGTGTTGAAGGCCAGGAGCCTGCTAATGTATTTGTATATATGCAGAATGATTAATAAAATATAAACACCACCAGGTGCAGACCGACCACGATGAATGAGTGAAGGGGGACCGAGCATCCACAGAGTGGGCAAGGAATTAGGGGCTGGAGGTGGGAATTAGGAGCTAAGTGTTGAGCCTAGAGGGCTTAAGCCTTGGGAATAATATTTTAATATTATTCCAAAAGATATGTGCATGATATATTTTAACCTAAGTCCTTTCTGGAGAGGACATGTGATTTCCAAATGGTGGGAAACACGCACGTTACCAGAATGCATGCAGTTGCATGGGTGACAATGTCAACCATGACCATGCAATAAAAGCCTCGATGAGCCGTGTTGGGGGTTCTCTTCTCCATTTTCGACTCACGGACTGCTAGGAGGAACGGATCTGACCCCTGCAAAAACACCCTCGTACATATTCTGAACCGTCGGAACCTGCGCTGACCCTTGCGTGGATTGTCTGTCATGCATTCCCGACACCAGAGTGTAAGTCTATCCTGGGCAGGGTGGAGGAAAAAGGGGGGATTCGGCCGGAGGGGTAGGAAGGAGTCTGGGGAATTACTTGCGAAAATTAACACCGTGAGACCTGGCTGCCATGGCTGAGCTTGTTCTGAGAGGTCTGAGTCTGTATTCCCGGTTGACTGTAGTGGTCATGCAGATAAGGATTAGCATGTGAGTTGTTGTCTAGTGCAGGTGGTATTTGTGCCTGTGCGTGATCTCTCTCTAGGTGAGAGAGGTGGATGTTGTTGGAAGAGGTTTCTTCCAGAGAGTGTCCAGCACCAGCTTCCGGCTCTGAGACTTCCTGATTCGTCCTGTTGCCGAGACCTAGAGAGGGAGTTTAGCACCAATGGACTTGCGTGTGAAGGTGTATACTCTCGGGCGGAATAGGCATGTGGGGAATGAGAGTCTGGTAGTAGTGGGCGTAAGATGGCATCTTTGGGAAGAACCTTTCCAGGTATTTCTGTGTTCTTTTCCCTGTAACCTCAGCCTAGCCTAGGATTCCTTGCCTTTGGGTGGAGCTCGGTCCCAGCTCGAGGGTGACCCACTATTGAGATGATGAGCAGTGTGGTCTAAGGCTGGGAGGTTCGTGGAAGGCCTGCACTTGGTTGGTGGAACCACCATTGTTACAAGATAAGTGTCTAACTATGTTTTATCACATTTTATCAATACGTTTTGATATCTCTGTGTATTAAAGTGATCATGCATTCTGCTGTGCATTTGGATTAATGTATGTGCCATGGATTGTTTATGTTAAAATGTCTCTTATGAGTACTCTGAGCTTAAATGTATTTCACTGTGTAAATGCACGTGATTAACTATGGATGTGAATGTGTTATTCTGCATAGTAACACCTACACGGTAGAATGTGAGTGAAAAGGGGTGTTACAAATTGGTATCAGAGCGAAGGTTTCAACACTGAGCCTAGATGGGCCAGTGGAGCGGTCTTTGGACTAAGAATGTGAGGGGAAATTGAATCGGGAGGACCAATTTTGGACCATGGTTTGCTCCGAAACGTCAAGAAGACACTTGACGAGTTTTTATTAAGAACTCAGGAAGTTTAGCGGTGTAGTGAAACTGCAGCCGATGTGGTCTACGACCACGGGGAGACAGGTCTCTACACCAATGGTGTTAGAACCTTAGGATCTGTTCGGGAGGGAAGGTGAGCCCTCATGACCGTCGGATCTCGAAAAATGTGCATAAGGATTGAAAATTCCTTTGGAAATGGCACAGGAGTGTGGAAATTGCGATACGTGAAGTCCCGAGGAAATCTGAGTCATCCGATTGGGAGGACACGTGTCACAAGATCCTCTCTATCGGGGATTCAGACATCGAAGGTCAGAGAAGGAATTCCTTTGACTTTGCGAGTGGCGAAGTCACGAGAGAATCGCAGCCGTCCATCTAAGGAGGACAGGTGGCAACAATCGCGGAGTCGACGAAGAGACGAAGAGATCCAGGATTCGGATCTCGCAAATGCAGAAGTTCGCAGGGTGAGGGCCCAAGAGTTGGGTGCTCCAAGTCGCGAAGTCGCGAAGTCACGAGGATCGAAGACAATCGTTGGATCCGGGTCAAGGGAGGATCGTTGGATCAGGAACCCCATCGCCTATCGCGCATTCGAGGGTTCGGAGGTTGAGAGGGGTCACTTTCGACTGCAGAAGTCACGAAGTGCCGAGAGCCGAGGCTCGTGTGGACATGTGGCAAAGCCATAAGGTTGGGCCCACATGATAGATAGACAAACACACGTCGCCTAGAGAAGGGAGTCAACACTCCATTGACTTCTCGCGTCTCGGGGATTCGCAAGATGAGAGCACGTGAGCTCGACATTGAAACTCGCAAAGTCGCGAAGTAGCGAGAACGAGAGGAGAAAAGTCAACATCGCTTCTCGGGGTTTCGTGAAAGGGACGTGCCAAGGTTGGACGCTGCAACTCATGAAGGTGCGAGTAGCGAAGAGGGCTAACACTTAGACTTAGACCTAGACTATGGTCATGCGTAGCAGACCCTAGCGAGGAGAGATCCATACCCTTGTCGCATCTCGGGTATCGGCATTTAGAGGAATGAGTCGAAGGTTTTCGACTCACGAACTCGCGAGATCGCGAGTTGCAAAAAGGGTGACTTGGGTTTCGTATATTTAATTTTCAGATCTTCGTGGACCGAGATTCCGAAGTTCCGAAGTCCCAGAAATTACAAAGCCAGACAGCTCAAAAAACTTTGTGAAGTTGAAATGTCTTTCGTTCTTGTTCGTATTAGTTACAAATATTGTGGATTGTTCATAAAGTTTAATGGCCTGACAAATTTCGAATTTAATTGCACAGTGCGTGTGCAGAATTCAACGAAGGCCAGAACTCCAGTTAATCAACGCCGAGTATGGAGTGGGGAAGAGTGTAGATTACCCCTGAAATGGAAGACGAACGGGAAGGAAAGGATGTTAACTTAGGAGTCGAAGGATCGAACTCCAATGGGCATGGAAAAGAGATGGATAAGGAAGAACATATGATGCAACTCATCGAAAGATTGAAAAAAGATGCCCAGGCTCGCCTAGCTGATAGCCGAAAGCTCATGAAAATCCGGGATCGACAGGGTGAATTCAATTTAAAAATGTTGAAGAGCCTGGAAAGAATAGAGAAGAAACTCGAGAAAGGAAGAGACTCAAGTACGACGGGGAGTCGCAAAACCCATGGGAGAAGAAGTAGGTCGAGGAGTGGTATCCGACATCTTAGTCGCTCCCAAAGACGTTCTGACAGTAAGACACACAGTAGTTCAAGCCCATCACCTACCAGAAAACATCTGAAATCTGGAAGAGAGGAATTAAAAGGAGATATGAACAAGATTAAGCCTCCAACATTCGATGGAGAACATAAGAAGGAGGAAGATGCTGAGACATGGTTGCTTGGCATGAAGAAATACTTCCAATTGCAGAATTATTCCACCCACGCAGAAGGAAGAATTTCAATGTACCAACTGAAAGGAAAAGCATCCATGTGGTGGGATCAGTTTGTGCAGGTGTAGCACATCAGAGAGAAAGAGGTCACTTGGAAGGAATTTAAGGGGTATTTCGAGAAGAAATACCTGACTAAAAGATACTATGACAGAAAGATGAAGGAGTTCTTCAAACTCAAGTTGGGCAGTATGACCATTGATGAGTATGAACGAAATTTTCTGGAACCACTGAAGTATGTTCCATTCATCAAAGGTGAGGCTGTCAAGATTCAGAGGTATCTGAGTGGACTACCACCTTCCATTGGTGATAAGATTCAATATGATGACCCTAAGACTATGGAAGAAACAATAAGAAGGGCGAAATGCTTATACGAACAACAAAGAGAAAGACCAACCTTTCGGAAGGCTTGGGATGACCAGAAGAGGTTTAAGAAGGAACAGAGGCAGAAGGGAGACAAGTCTTCCTTTTTCAGAAACAGTCGTCAGGGACAGCCTTCGTTTAGAGAGCCGAGAAGGACTGAAGAGGGTGCACAAAGACAAATACTGACGCCCATTCAGTGTTGGGGTTGTCAAGGAAACCACAAGTACCGAGATTGTCCCCATAAAAATGATAAGGCAAGAATTGTACATACTGTTCAGCAAGCTGAAACCGTGGAGGATTTGGGCACCAGAATGCCGAGGATCTACGTAGCCCTGGACAACAAGCAAGTAGAATTTCAATTGCACATGATTGAAGTGGAAGGTACGATCAACAACTGACCACTTGTTATTTTAATTGATTCAGGGGCTAGCCATAGTTATGTAGATCCTAGAGTGGTGGAAGGTTTGAATCTAACGAAGAGCAAACATGAGAAGTCTTGGTTAGTGCAGTTAGCCACAGGGACCAAGAGGAAGGTCACTGAATTGGTTAAGTCCTGTTCAGTGGACATGAAAGGAATGAACACTAAGGCTGAATTGAACATTCTGCCTTTGGGCTCATATGATTGCTTAATTGGGATGGACTGGTTGGACCAGCACCATGCCCTTCTGGATTGTCGAAACAAGAGGTTCACATGTCTGAACGAAGAGGGAAATCAGGTATCAGTCCAAGGAATTCCCAGAGCCGTGGCTGTGAGGGAGATCTCAGCTATGCAGTTGAAGAAATGTTACCGGAAAGGCTGTCAATTATTTGCAGCCCGGGTGGAAGAGGTATTCCAAAATGTGGTCTCGAATCTGGAAGACCACAGGGTGCTCAAGGAATTTGGGGACGTGTTTCAGGAGGTGCCTGGACTACCTCCGAAGAGGGACATTGACTTTTCTATAAATCTAATGCCTGGAGCAGCTCCAGTTTCAAAAGCTCCTTATAGGATGAGTACGCCAGAGCTGAAAGAGTTGCAATTGCAGCTCGAAGAG
>SNQJ01S0049031.1:5890-22208 GCA_010110895.2 Picea sitchensis | reverse complement strand
GAAAGTTTGCATCTAACGAAGAGCAAACATGAGAAGTCTTGGTTAGTGCAGTTAGCCACAGGGACCAAGAGGAAGGTCACTGAATTGGTTAAGTCCTGTTCAGTGGACATGAAAGGAATGAGCACTAAGGCTGAATTGAACATCCTGCCTTTAGGCTCATATGATTGCTTAATTGGGATGGACTGGTTGGACCAACACCATGCACTTCTGGATTTCCGTAATAAGAGGTTTACATGCCTGAATGAGGAGGGAAATCAGGTAACAGTCCAAGGAATTCCCAGAGCCGTGGCTGTTAGAGAAATCTCAACCATGCAACTGAAGAAATGTTACCGAAAAGGCTGTCAATTGTTTGCAGCTCGAGTGGAAGAAGCATCCCAAGATGTAGTATCGAATTTGGAAGACCATGAAGTACTCAAGGAGTTCAAGGATGTATTTCAGGAGGTACCTGGACTACCTCCGAGGAGGGGCATCGATTTTTCTATAAATTTGATTCCTGGAACAACCCCAGTTTCGAAGGCTCCTTATAGAATGAGTACGCCAGAGCTGAAAGAGTTGCAATTGCAGCTCAAAGAACTACTAAAGAAAGGTTACATCCATCCCAGCGTGTTTTCGTGGGGAGCCCCAGTCCTATTTGTGAAGAAGAAAGATGGGACGTTGAGGTTGTGCATTGATTTTCGGTAGCTGAATAAGGTTACTATCAAGAACAAGTATCCTCTGCCAAGGATTGATGATCTTTTTGATCAATTCAAGGATGCGAAAATATTTTTGAAAATAGATCTCCGATCAGGATATCACCAAGTGAGAATAAAGGATGAAGACATCAGGAAGACCGCCTTTAGAACAAGGTATGGTCATTATGAGTTCATAGTGGTGTCGTTTGGACTGTCCAACACGCCTGTTGTTTTCATGTGCTTAATGAATGGAGTGTTCAGAAATTATTTGGACAAGTTTGTCATAGTCTTCTTAGACGATATCTTGGTGTATTCCAAGACAGAGGAAGAACATGAGCAACACTTGAGAATGGTGCTGCAGGTGTTGATAGAACACCAGCTGTACGCAAAACTGAGCAAGTGCTCATTTTACCAAAGGCAGATCCATTACTCGGGACACATTATATCAGAGGAGGGGATCACTGTGGATCCTGAGAAGGTACAGGTCATTCGAGAATGGCCAGTGCCAAGGAATGTGATAGAAGTTAGATCTTTTATTGGTCTGGCAGACTACTATAGGAGGTTTATAGCCGGATTCTCAAAGATAGCCCATTCTATCACTTCCTTGCAAAGAAAGGGGAAGAAGTTCCAGTGGACTGATGAATGTGAGAGCAGCTTCCAGCAATTGAAGTAACTACTCACTAGTGCTCCAATCCTAAAGATTGTTGATCCAAGTAAGGATTACGTAGTGTGCACGGATGCGTGTAAGGAAGGGCTGGGAGGAGTTCTCAGCCAAGAGGGATTTGTAATTTGTTATGAATCCCGAAAGTTGAAAGAGCATGAGAAGAATTACGCCACCCATGATTTGGAGCTGGCAGCAATCGTCCACGCCTTGAGGAAATGGAGACATTACCTCATGGGCAAGAGATTCAAATTAAGAACAGACCACAATGGTCTGAAATATTTATTTGATCAGCCAGCCTTAAATGCCAGGCAAATTAGATGGCTAGAATTTCTGTGTGAATATGACTTTGATATCCAACATATCAAAGGGATAGAAAATAAGGTGGTTGATGCACTCAACAGAAAAGCGCACGAATTACATGCTACAGCCATTAGCATGTACATAACTGAGATTAAAGATAGGATTCTTAAAGCTGCAAATGTTGATTTGTAGTACAAAAGACTTGTAGCAAAGCTACAGCAGCATGAGAAACCACAAACCCAGGAAAGTTACACCTTGGGAACTGATAGTTTACTTCTGTATAAAAACAGAGTGTATGTACCTAATGACCGAGAATTGAAGCTGACAATTCTAAAATAAATGCATAACGTGACTTATGCTAGTCATCCTGGATATCAAAAGACTGTGGCAGCAGTCAAGGGCCATTATTTTTGGCTAGGTTTTAAGAAAGAAATTGTTGAATACATCGCCAGATGTATGGAGTGCCAGAAGGTTAAGGCGGAGCATAGGCACCCAGCAAGGTTGCTGCAGCCGTTACCTATTCCTGAGTGGAAATGGGACGTGGTAACAATGGACTTTATCACCGGATTGCCCAGAACAAGCAAGCAGCATGATTCAATCATGGTGGTGGTGGATAAGCTGACTAAAGTTGCCCATTTTATTCCACTGAAAACCACCCACAGAACAACAGATGTTGCTGATATTTTCCTAAAAGAAGTTGCATGCTTGCATGGAATTCCTAAGACAATTGTGTCTGATAGAGACCTGAAATTCACTTCGAATTTCTGGAAAGGACTATTCAAAGGATTTAGAATGAATCTGAACTTTAGTACCGCATATCATCCCGAGTCTGATGGACAGACATAGAGAGTAAACAGAGTAATCGAAGACATGCTGAGAATGTATGTGATGGATAACCCATCAAAGTGGGAAGACTACCTGCATTTGGTAGAATTCACCTACAATAATGGGTACCATGCATCATTGAAGATGAGCCCATTCAAAGCACTTTATGGGAGAAAGTGAAACACTCCAGTGAGCTGGGATAATCCAACTGACAGAGTAGTAGTCGAGCCTGAACTGCTCAAAGAGATGGAAGATCAAATGATAAAAATCAAACAGAATCTGAAAGCTGCCCAGAACAGGCAGAAAAGTTACGCTGATAGTAACAGAACCCATAGAGAATTTAAAGAGGCTAACCATGTTTTCCTGAAAGTGAGAACTAACAGAAGTTCCCTGAAGCTGGGAAGTTGCACCAAGTTGGCAGCAAGATTTTGTGGGCCAATTGAGATCCTGAAAAGGATTGGGCTGGTTGCATACATGCTTGCATTACCTGCATCTATGACTGTACATAATGTATTTCATGTTTCACTTCTTAAGAAATATGTACCTGATGCTAATCATGTTATCGATTGGAATGTGATTCAGGTGGAACCAGAGGGTGTCCTGCAAGTGCATCCTATGCGCATATTGGATAAGAAAAGCAAACATCTCTGGAATCGAGCTATAGAACTCGTAAAGGTCCAGTGGACCTGGTACGGTCCTGAGGACGCGACATGGGAGCATGAAGAGGTTATGCGGGCAGAGTACCCGCATCTTTTTGAAAATTTTGAAAGGCTTGCAGATGCTGTGTAAAGCTGCACTGAGGACAGTGCAAAAATAAGGGGAGGGGGATTGTAGTGTCCCCAAGGCCGAGCCCCTTTGTAAACCATGTTTTGAAAGGAATTGTAATTATGTTTTATAGGCTGGTGAGCCAAGTTTTGTATAATTGGTAGGCTTATGTGTTGTTAGGCCAAGGAGCCTAAGTGTTGAAGGCCAGGATCCTGCTGATGTATTTGTATATATGTAGAATGATTAATAAAATATAAACACCGCCAGGTGCAGACCGACCATGATGAATGAGTGAAGGGGGACCGAGCATCCACAGAGTGGGCAAGGAATTAGGGGCTGGAGGTGGGAATTAGGAGTTAAGTGTTGAGCCTAGAGGGCTTAAGCCTTGGGAATAATATTTTAATATTATTCCAAAAGATATGTGCATGATATATTTTAACCTAAGTCCTTTTTGGAGAGGACATGTGATTTCCAAATGGTGGGAAACACGCATGTTACCGGAACGCATGCAGTCGCATGGGTGACAATGTCAACCCTGACCATGCAATAAAAGCCTCGATGAGCCGTGTTGGGGGTTCTCTTCTCCATTTTCGACTCACGGACTGCCAGGAGGAACGGATCTGACCCCTACAAAAACACCCTCGTACATCTTCTGAACCGTCTGAACCTGCACTAACCCTTGCGCGGATTTTCTGTCACGCATTCCCGACACCAGAGCGTAAGTCTATCCTGGGCAGGGCGGAGGAAAAAGGGGGGATTCGACCGGAGGGGTAGGAAGGAGTCTGGGGAATTGCCTGCAAAAATTAACACCGTGAGACCTGGCTGCCATGGTTGAGCTTGTTCTGAGAGGTCTGAGTCTGTATTCCCGGTTGATTGTAGTGGTCATGCAGATATGGATTAGCGCGTGAGTTGTTGTCCAGTGCAGGTGGTATTTGTGCCTTTGCGTGATCTCTCTCTAGGTGAGGGAGGTGGATGTTGTTGGAAGAGGTTTCTTCCAGAGAGTGTCCAGCACCAGCTTCCGGCTCTGAGACTTCCTGATCTGGCCTGTTGCCAAGACCCAGAGAGGGAGTTTAGCACCAATGGACTGTGTGTGTGAAGGTGTATACTCCCGGGCGGAATAGGCATGTGGGGAATGAGAGTCTGGTAGTAGTGGACGTAAGATGACATCTCTGGGAAGAACCTTTCCAGGTATTTCTGTGTTGTTTTCCCTGTAACCTCAACCTAGCCTAGGATTCCTTTCCTTGGGGTGGAGCTCGGTCCCAGCTCGGGGGTGACCCACTGTTGAGATGATGAGCAGTGTGGTCTAAGGCTGGGAGGTTCGTGGAAGGCCTGCACTTGGTTGGTGGAACCACCATTGTTACAAGATAAGTGTCTAACTATGTTTTATCACATTTTATCAATACATTTTGATATCTCTGTGTATTAAAGTGATCATGCATTCTGCTGTGCATTTGGATTAATGTATGTGCCATGGATTGTTTATGTTAAAATGTCTCTTATGAGTACTCTGAGCTTAAATGTATTTCACTGCGTAAATGCACGTGATTAACTATGGATGTGAATGTGTTATTCTACGTAGTAACACCTACATGGTAGAATGTGAGTGAAAAGGGGTGTTACACTCCACCTCTGTAGTCAGCTCAATCTCCTCTTCAATGCGTTATACTGAGGAGCATGATTGTAATGCATGATATTGTACTGAGGTTACACTGTGTTGTACTATGGTTGTGTGGTATTATATGGTTGTTGCGTAGTATTATACTCTTGTTGCACAGTGTTCTATGGGGCTGGTACTTGGTTAAATTGAGATGCGGCTTGCCCAGTCATCATTTCTGCCTGCACCCTATATGCATCTAATGTCCTCTCTCTCTCATCAAGTCCATAGTTATATATTCTTTATCATTGTGACCCACTGACTTGCAAAAGTTACAATATGAACTCTCTGGGACTGTCCAGTATTTTCGTATCATTGGGATGTCATATGGATCATGGTCTGATTTATTATATATTTCGCACCATATTCCTCTTGTTGGTAACAGATTTGGAATTCATGTTACCATATACTACACGAATGTTGGACATTCGTTCTTATGGTGTCCTTTCGTCCTGCATGTGGTGCACCAAACGACTTCTCGTTTGTCCTTACTTTTATTCTGGTTCAGTTGGAATGTTAAGTTCTTCAAATCCTCCCTCATTTGTTTGATGGCTGGATCCATCTTCTGATATTGGTTTTCTTCTAGTTGCAGGGCTTCCTGTAGAGCCTCTACCTGTGTTTGAAACTTTTGTTGTCGCAGTGGACATTTTAAGTGTGGTAATAGTGAATTGACAAACATATGCCCGTACTGTATATTTTTCATGAGATATTTCAACTTTCCTTTCAATCACTTGAATCTCTGATCAATCTCCCATATGGATTCTCCCTGTTTCTGTATAATTTCTATCATCTCTTTCATTTACTGATCCTCTGAACTTGTCTTTTGAAATTCATTTATCAACAATTTCTTGATATCCGCAATCATCCCGGTTGTCCCTGGTGGATTATTTGTCGCTAAACTCATATACCAATCTAGTGCACAATCCCTTAGTGTAATCGCTATTTGTTCAAGTTAGTGTCCTCTTCTGTGATCTGTTTTTCTTCCCAAATCTTCTCACAGATAAACAAGTGCTTTTTCGGGTCCTCTGATGCTTCTCCTTTGAATTCCGGTAACCTAATGGTGGGATCATGTCCTGCCATCTTAAATGTTGAACTAATACCTCCGCGTAGTATAAATACTTGACTAATGATTCTTGAAATGGATTCTCTAGTTGTTTTTCATTGTGTAGATGTACTTCCTATTGTCTTCCTTCTCCCAAAATTTGGTTGTCTAAACAGTGGTGTTCTTTTGGGTGTGTTATCCGCACATGGGTTTGTGGGTTCCACACTGACATTAATATGGATAGAATTGTTTCCTTCTCTTCCCACTCTTGGACCTCTCGTCTTCCTCTCATATGTTGTGTTCAGGATTTCCTTAATATTCTCCACAGCGCAAAGATCCTCTACCTCCTCTTCATCAATTTCCAAGCCTTCCCTTGTAGCTACGACTCTCTTCTTGGCGTTCACCTTGTATTGGTAGGGTACTCCACTGTGCATATTTCCAACTGTCACCATGATCCACTTGATCTAGTCATCATCCATCATGATTGGGTCCAAGGCTTATTCCTTGTTTCCTTTATCCCCTTCTCCTTCCATTATTTCTCTTGTTGTCAGTGCTTCCCCCCTTTCCCCATGCATGCAGGGAAGTTTAGCTATCTGACTCCATTGCCATTACACCTTTTTTATATAGAAATATCTTAATAGAAGTATACAATGATATAATATACCTTCCTCGAGGCCATCATAGAAACTCTTTCTCTACTACACTGTATGACTTCACGATATCTACTACAAATTCTGTTATAAAGCTTGCTACAATATTGTTGAGCCAAAAATCTATTGTGCATGTGAATTTGTTATTCACCCAATGTAACTGCTCAATCTGAACTGAAGTCCACTCTAACTATCAGGTCCAATTTTTTGCTTGTTTATCCTTCAGCCTCAATATCCAATCCCGTAGTAAGTGTGGAAAATCATAGAAATATACTTCATGCAAATCAATAAACATGTACTTCTCAATATATTTTTGCGATGTTACTCTACGGTTTTTATTATCTTTTTGTGAAAACTCCAGCTCCTTTTTCCTCAACCAAATTTTGATCTCTGCTTTTGTCAGATTACACAGTCTCAACATCCCCTTCTAGCAGCACATTCTCACCTTCTTGTTGTCTAATTCAGTATTCTCTTGACCCGCCTTCCACGGATCTTACGTATCTTTTAGCATATTTTCAATAGATCCTATCTACTCAATCCTATATTGTTCCAACCGGAAACAAAACCATTTGTTGGTTTAGATTTCTCTATTTATACCTTTAGCATTCTTGACCCAGGTTCAGTCTATTGGGGGTTCAAGAAATCCTCTAAGACTATCATCCCTTCTGGTAAACTAGAAGGCAATGCAGTACACAGAGTGCACTGCGCAGTCTCAACCGAGATAGTATTAATGAGTGACTTCAATACTCAAGTATTTGTAGTCTAGGATTGAGTGGATATTTGTGAATTATGCATTGGGAGTTCGATTTAACTTATTAAATAAATATACTGGCATTCTCGATTATGCATGCAAGATAATCAACTCATTCATTCATCATGCTACTATATACTCATAAGAAATAAAAGAAACATAAGAATTCAATCAAGTAACACATGATTTATTGTGGTTCACCCCCTCCTGGGCTACATCCACAAATATCTGGCTCTTTAGCTCTTCAATTATGGCAATTCCAAAAATACAACGCCATGCTCTTTACAATTCACCCCCAGTTGGGTCAAGATCTATTATGAGGCAGACTAGACCACACCAGGCACCTCATCCTATTATCTAACCCTCAATATCTACCCTCCTTACTCCTATATAGCTCAACAACTTACAAAAAGGTATCGAATTACAGTAGTGTTTCTCCAAAACTCCTTAAGAGGTCTCTCTATCTCTACTCTATCGACTCTCTAAACCTGACTCCTGATCCCCCTATGAGACCTAGGTATCTATATGTATATGTTTTTGGCTCATCAACCATTACAATGTATTATAAAAACCCTAACCCTAACACGTTAGGTCTTTCAAGCATGCACGCATGATGCTCTTCCTTCCACCTGTCGCTTTCCTTGTGCATGCCTTCCTTCCCAAAATAACCTTTCTTCCCACTTTTGCTTGCTTCCAACACTCGAGAAGAATTTATTATGGATCAGTGACTTTGAAAAAACCCTCTTGATCTATCCTTCACCTCAATGGTGGTGGAGGTGGCTCCAAAGTTACCGGTGGAAGGCCCTAAAGCCTACACAAATGGCATAGTTGTTGATATTCCACCTTTTGAAATGATCAATCGACACTCTAAGGTAAATCTAAGGATAAATACAGAGCACACACTACAAAGTACCTAAATCAAATCAAGAAAGTAGGAGAATGACACGAAGAACATTTACGCCAAAACCACTAGAGAAAATTACCGATGCAAGTGTAACACTAACACAGAAACACCCTCCGGGTATTCTTTGCAAAGTGTGGTCCGACATCTATCCTAGGTACTATGGTATACCCCCATAGTCAACTGTGTGAGTCCCTATCAAAAGGAAACTAGGTTTCCAACACACATTCAGTCACCAAGCGGGTACAGTCAACAGTCGGATAGATCGTATGAGTAGGATAACTGAGTCTGAAGCATTTCGTGGGTACCGAAAGAAAATGTTCTAGAAGACAACTGAGGATCCTGAATAGATTCGAGGTCCATGAAGCTTCGTAGTGAAATGAATTCAACAAAATCCTAAGAACGACCGTCAATATTCGATGCCCACTGCACTTAGTTTGACTTTGGAGGGGTTATCTCCTCTACCTTTCCTTGCATGAACTCGTGTTTAGCCCCTCTATTAGCGGGGGGTCCTAGATAACTCTTACAATACTAGACTTAAAAACTCCCTATCTCAGAATATTTAGTATATTTAAGTGGCCTTGAAGAGTTTCCTCTCCACACCTATTCCAAGGCCCTAAAACCTAGTCTAATTGGTGTACCCTATAAACAAAAAGTCTAATTGATTTTAACATTAAGCATTAGTTTTAGTGGCTTGATTACTCAGGGGTACAGAAGTGAAACTCATGGTGTTATTTGAGAGATAAAAGAGAAGACTTAATAAGATTTTAGAACATTGTGTTGAAAGAAAACTACATTCTACAAATAAAAAATGGATTTTTAACTTTGAAGGTGCAAACTTTTTAAAATAAAGACCAAGATCCTAATACGAAATCTTCCCTAGAATTATTTTTCATTTCAAATGAAATGCAACTAATAAAAAATTCAAGGAAGAAGCCAAAAAGGAATTTTGGGTTCATAACTCTTTTTTTTTTCGCAAACAACCTAAGCTACCAAGGCCAAACAATCAAGAAAAGTAGAAAGCAAATGAAGTCAAGAAACTACAATTTTTTTTTTCTTTAATATGCTTATGAAATAAAAATAACAAACAACTATATATTTTTTTTTAAATCATAATCAAGAGAGAAGGATGACAACCAAAGACTGACTCAGATCCTATGACATTGTCTAAGAGTAGGGATTCACCAGAATCCATAGGAGTACCTAAAGCTCACAAGTATACCCTTAACCTTGACAACAAACAAAAAGAGACAAATAAACAAAAACTATTTCTTTACCAGTTCATATATAATTTGAGCCTTGAATCTAGCCAAACCACAGTTAGTAGAGTCCCATGGAACTCAGGGAAACCTGAGAAAGCAAAGGTTTTATGAAAGGAAAGAAAATCTTTTTGAAAAAACTCTTCAAGATGGCAGGCACTTGTGTTGTGCACAGTCATCCTGTGTATGAACATGGGATAAGTATAATACAGAATGTGTATGTACACAGGATGGGTATATAACAGGGTGCGTACACTACTAAAATTTTTTAAAAATGAGAAAGATTCATATAGACCACCCAACTTAGGAAAATTGGTAAGCACCTGTAAGGTGACCAAAGACCCAAAAAGACTCAGAACAATTAAAAAATACAAATTCAAGACAAACAAAGATCTCCTAAAATACCCTAGAGAGAATCCCCAACGGAGTCACCAATTATGCTATGGGGAAAATCCCCCTAATTCAGGTCTAGAAAATACGCAGAGCCTTGACACCTTAAAAGACAAAAAACTTATATTCTACCCAAATCCAAAAATACCTTACGATAATTAAGGGAAGAGAGAGAAGATCAAAATGTGTACCTTAAGTCCTTACGACTGTTGTTGATCCCTTCCAATTGTCGTCTGCTCCAAGATTATAGGACTCCTCCCAAAGCTAGCCCGAAACAATGTTAGAGAACAAACTATGACAAAATATGAATAACTATCAACATCATCTAAAAGGTTAGGAATTCATGGAAAACATCAATAAACGTAAACATCAAGTCATAAAGATCCGGGACAATAATTTTTCTCTTTTATTAATAAGAAAATTGGAGGTTACAATCTGAATTTTGTTGGCATCGCTCCACGAACCTCTCATGGGTTCCTTTATTTTATCTCCAAGTTCACTATTCCCAATATGTTATCCTCACAACCAACATTCCTATATAAGGGAAAGGGATGGATGGAAGAGAATGTTGAGGATGAAACTCAGAGCATAATGAAAAAAAGGCTTGGAATACAAGGGATAAATTTTGGCAAAGTTCTCTTGAATCTCTTTCATATTTCCAAATGACCCCCCTAAGGCTCTTTTTATATGAATAAATGATTGTTATTCTATTGTAAGAAGGGCTACATGAGGTAAAATTGTTGCAAAACCTAAGATAGCCTATAAACTCTACCAGGAAGCGTAGAATTTAGATTTGTTTTCAATTTTTTAGAGTACATGTGGGCTTTCAGGTGTGCAGCTAGCATATGTATGCATGATTTTAGGCATGCAACTAGCATGCGTACGTGATCTACATATCTATTAGGGCATGTATTCCATACAAAAAAATATTTTTTGAGAAGAAATCCAACAAAAAGGGTTGGCAATTGTATGAATAAGTAGGCGAATATCATAAATGCATAACAGTGGCATTTTGAATTATAACAGGGGAACTTGTTGTGATTCCTTAGAAATTATACTGTTGACCCTACTAGGTGAATTCCATGGTTAATTACTTAATATCCTTGATAATGGGGCCTAGAGTCCTTAACCATTCGACACCCAGGATAATGTCACAACCACCCATGTTGATAAAAAAATATGAGATTTCATGTGGTACTAACTAATTTGGATACACACATTTTCACAATCCCCCCCAAGTTTCATGGAACCGCCATTAGCAATCATAATTTGAAATTTGTTGATTGCTCGGATATAGCAATTAGTTTCTTGGAAAATGTGGCGATGAATAAAATTATGGGTGTTTCCACTGTCAATGAGGATGATGAACTTCCAATGCTTAATGTAACCAATGATGTTCAGGGTTTGGGGAGTAGAGAATCCAGTGAGAAAATTCATGGAAATTCCTGGTTCAACTTTTGGGGGATCTGAGGGTGGAGTCAGGTCAGTGGGTTTAGGTGACTCGGCCACAGGGGGAGCCTCTACCTCTTCTTAAAAAAATCCATAGATATGGCCATAAAAAGATTTATTTCCTTACACTTGTGCCCAAGAAAATATTTGTCATCACAATTATAACAAAATCCCTTGAGTTGGCATTCATCCATTTATGCCCAGGTCAATTTTTTGATCTTTAGTGGAGTGGAAGGAGAAGTGGGAGTGACTAGTTTAGGGGGAGGAATAAAGGAGGGTTTTCAGTTTTGAGAAGAGACAACCTGTTGTTCTTCCTTAGATATTTTAATAGATTCCACCCAACTTTGGGGGTTAGCCATGAGGAAATGGGCACATATATCTTTTTTTAGGCCATTGATAAAACATTCTTGGAAAAAAGCATCAGAAATGCCCTCCGTGCAGAAATCCAATCACTCAAAAGAGACTATAAATATTCCACTGTGCCATATTGTTTCAACTTTTTCAAATGGACTAAATGGTGGGTATTAGTGTCAAAGCATTCATAAATCTCTACAAAAAAGTGTGTCCAAGCCACATACCCTTGGCAAGAATTTTTCTCCATTACCACCATTTCCAATGTTATTGATATAGATGGAGAAAACCATACCATAGTTTGGAAAACTCATCTGTAATGTTGTACAAAGATAAATAGAGTTCCATTTGAGTTACCCATCCGATGGGATCCGAGACATCAAATTTTTTCACATCCATGCGCAGAAGGTTTAGATCACGCTAAAAGTGATGGGGCTAAAAATTTTGGGCATTGGATGAAGTTTCACCTTCAAGGTGCAAAGGTGGGTCAGAGGAGGTAAGGTCTCCAGTGATATTAAACTTGGTGCAAATTGGGCTAGTGAAGAATTCAAGCTGGGTAGAGAGGTCATGTTTCAGGTTTTCTATATTTTCATAGATGATGGAATGCATGTTTTTATCGATGGTGGTAATGTTGGCATTGAACTTCTGTGCTTCCTTCTGGGTCGCTGCGAAATCATAGAACAAGGAATTTAAGTGGGCTTCAAGGTCTTGGCTATAGGTGTGGGACATGATGAAGAGGGGAAAGGGACATGTGGGACTACATAAAAATGGGTTATGGGTGAAGGGTATCATGATGATCAGGGCAATGAGGGGAATCCAATGGGGTAAGTCACAAATAAGGGGAACAAGAGGGGGTTGGGTCTACAAGAAATTGTTTTGTTGAAAAATGATAAGTATGATTGCGATCAGGGAGAAGAGAAGAATCCAATGGGATAGGGATAAAAAAATGGTGCAAGTAGGAGAAAATGTGTAGTAATTTTACAACCAAAATGTTGGGGGTGAATTTGTGCGACAATAGATATTGTCTATTCTGTTTATGTTTCCATATCAATGGTTAGGCTATTCAAGGTTTCTACAGATAAGGGTTTTCCCTATGTTATATCTCTCTGATATACCTACGAGGTCCAACCGTAGTACTAGGCCCAATATCTCAAGGCAACAAATAAGGAGGCTATACCATACCCTTATATGTACTACCCAACTACCTAGGTACTAGAGAGTATATTTTTGAGTGTTGTTCTCGGTGGCACTATAACAGTCAAGTGGTCGATCGATTTATCTATGGAGGGATTCATGAATCTAGGTCGATACATATACACGTGTTGTCTGATGCGCTACCACTCGAAGGGGTACCAACATAGGTTACAAGGGTGGCCAAAAATGTGTGCTTAAGTACCACTTGTAGTTCCTGTGTGTATGCATCAGCCTTTGTATCTTTAAGACATAGAAATACGTCTCTACCCTGAAAAAATAACCCACAATTGTCTGCCCAAGAAAATGCTCTGATACCACTTGTAAGGTATTGTTGACACTTGAATCCGTTAGGACCGAAACAACAACTTTTCGAGGATGTAAATCCCCCTATGTTTTTATAAAGGTGGTACTCTTTAAATTTTCTTGAGATTTTCAAATATTCAAAATGTGGGACTTGACATAAGTTCATTGTAGTAATTCAAAGAAACAAAAATATTACAAAAATATTACAAGAAAATAAAAGGAAAATGTTTTCGTTTTCTTTTTTAAATACAGTTCCTAAGAAAGGACCAGGAATTACACATTTCACACATTTAAATCAAATAAGCAAAATTTCTTCACATCCATCATAGTTTAGGATAAATATTTTTGATCACATAAAATAAAAAAGAAGATGATCCACATGCGTAAGATAACTTGAACAAAGTGGATACATGGGCAGCTCAAATAAATATAATTATAGATCAACCTTGAATACTTTATATTCTAAAAATAGGGTTACAAAGTATAGTCAAGATTGTTCCCAAAGTAGTTCTCTTGAAATTTAAAAAAATATATAGTTTGTTACACGTTCTTGAAATTGTAAATGTGTTTGTATTAAATACTAGGATTGGGGCTCGCGTGGACCATAAAGAAAATAAATAATATTTTAGAAGAAAGATGGTGGGTGGTAAAAGGATCAGTAAGACCTGGTAAGAAGAAAAAAAGGATTTATCAGTCTTTGATTAAACCTTTCTAGTGAAAGAGGTGGAATAAATAGATGAAGGACTTGATAAAGAAAAGAAGGATGTGATCAACATAAACTTACTATGATGGTCTCTCATCTTCTTCATTTTCTCATTGATGTCCTTTTATCGTTTTCATCAACAGATACAAGAACCGTCTCAACTGCTTCTTTCCCTTCATTTGTCAGTTTATCGATAGCCTTCTTGAACCACTCTTTGATGTGAATTTTCATAGGTGGCACGTTGATTTCATTCTAGATTTTAATGTTGAACAAATCTCCCTCCAAGTCTCGGAGATCAATGGAAATTCCATGTAATGATTCTTCAATAGCCTGATTTTTTACAGAGTAATCCACTAGCCAATTATCTATGTCGTTCTCATCATATTCAATTATACCATATAATTTTTCAATTGAAAATCCTTTAAATATCTCAACTTGCTCATCGAACTATTGTTTTGTTATGAACAACGAGTCGATGATCAACTTGGGATATTGGAATTTGGTAGTGCTTCGAGCAAGGTCCACCTCCATGAGCCTTTTGAATAGATATTCTCTCCTTGTTATGGCTTGGTTGCATGCCTCAACGACATTGTTCAAGTTCTTTATTTTTTCTTTCCAGCATGCATTCAGCTGCTTGATCCGAATTGGAGAGGGAAGTTCCTCCTCTCTTCTCTTTAGATATGACATATTGGAAACTTTAATACCAAAGGGTGCCAACATCAAGGTAGAAACCTTCTTCATTATTTAGATCGGCCTATAAATACTCATGGAAGGCATACGCTCTCGAGCCAAAAGAAATCATGATCTTTCAAATTTCCCAAGATTTTGTAATCAATTCCATTCTTTTCTTAATATTGTTCTCCACATAGCTCCTAGCTGATGTGAGTAAGCCTGAAGATCCTCTTAATTTGGCTGTGTGCATGGTGGGTCCAACAATTGCCAAAGGGATAGATAGGAGTGGAAGAGGCATCGAATTCTCTTCCAGTTCCTTAATCCTTTCCTTTAACTTTATATTTTCTACTTTGAGACCACCAACGGAGTCTTCCAATGCATCACCAATTTCTTTATGGATTATGGAAATTTGGGAAGACTGCATATTTTTTAGGTTAACCTATGAACACTATTTTCCCTTTTTATTCTTCACATCACTCTTCTCAATAATTAATTTCTTATATTTGTTGTCAAAGACAACTCTCTAAAATACAAATGATTCTTCTTCATCAAATATTTCATTCTCAACAATTTCCAATGACTGATTCTAGTGGGTTGCACCACTTGTATGATCAATGTTAGGAAACATTTTCTCAAGGCCAGCCTCGAGCTACAAACGGAAAACCTGCATAGCCACACAAAACAAACAAGAACCCATTAATCCAATCATATCATATGATCAACACGTGAAACAAACAAGAAGCCATTAATACAATCATATCATATGATCAACTATAACTTCAATATCATCCCATGCTCATACCCGAGGGTGTTGTCGCTGCCTGATTGCTGCTCAACCTGATTAGCATGAGCAGAAGCAGAAGCCATGCATGAATGTTCACAACCATTATCATCGTCATCTCTCTCGTTCACTGTTTTTTAAGATTTCATAATGTCTTTGAGGCTATTTATAAGCGCTTTCCCTTGGATTGAAAATGTCGTGGTGGTCTAGAGATGAATTAAATGGAGCCCATAGAAATTAATCCAGAGTCCATGAAACCAAAAGGGTAACTATTACTGTGGATATATATCTTTGACATTTTCCCAGTCCCTCATTCATAATTCATTTCAATCTTGCTATTTTCTCTGAGTTATCGTTGATTATTCACCACAGGCTTGTTTAGTTCTATAGTGGATAATTCAATTCGATCTTAATTATATTCTATACGTTGAAAAAAAAAAGTCCCCTCCCGATACGGAACTTTTAATTATACAATGGGAAAAACTCAAAACGTCCTCTCCCAATACGGAACGATTATTCATTTCGAACTTGCTATTATCTCTTCCTCATCGTTGATAATTCACCACAAACTTGTTAAATTCACCACGAACCTCCTGAACCTTTGAGACACCGATCATGTATGGAAGAATCGATGGTGACTTCTATCTGTACACTGCTTCAAAGTGAGTAATGCGAGTGGTAAGAGGTGTTGTACCACCATTTAGCTAGTAGTAACCACTGAACCCAATGATGACGCAAAACACCTCAAATATATTTCCAAACATTTGTTGACCTCTTTCGGTTCGCCATCAGTTTGGGGATGATAGGTTGTACTAAGATGAAATTGGGTGCCCTGCATCTTGAATAATTATTGCGTAAAAGTTGGATCCGATTCAAACAATAGAATGAGGCATTCCATGGAGTTTGAATATATTATCCATAAACATTTAGGCCACCGTGGATGTTGTGAACGGGTTTGGAAGAGCACAAAAATGAGCATATTTGGAAAGATGA
>SNQJ01S0049030.1:32059-57134 GCA_010110895.2 Picea sitchensis | reverse complement strand
ACAATTTCAACTTATTTCCTTATTGAATAAAAAAACAATTTTACTGTATCTCTGTTATTTTGTGTTAAGCACCTATTAATAATCTATAGTCATTTTTTTTCTGCTCATAAAATCCGGATCAGTGGTATTAGAGCGGTCTTCTCCTTGTCGTCTTAATGCATGTCCCCAACGAGGTCAGAGTACAAAGAGTTGGGTCTTGAGCTTGTTTCACTTGAGGACAAAAGCTCTTGCACACCCAAGAGAAATATCATGGCAGGAGAAAAGAAAGATGATGGGACGGGAGATCCTTTCAAACTGTTGATTGAGGAGTCCCTCACACAACAAAGGAACGAGATGATGGATAGTTTCGCGCAAATCCTTCGACGACTACCAAGAGGCGACGCATCTTCTTTGAGCGGAGGCACCAGCCCCTTCAAGGTACAAATAAACTTTGATATTCCTATATTTGAAGGTCAAATAGACGTAGATGTTGTAGACAAGTGGTTGAATCTACTAGAAGGGTATTTTTATGTCCATAACTTTTCGAATAGAGAAAATATTACTTTTGTGCCCCTCAAAGTCGTTCCCCACGTCAAAGATTGGTGGGAAAATTTCTGTGAGAAAAAGGAAATAGAGGAACCCTCACTATTTACATTCATGGCCACCTAGGATTCCTTTAGGGATGCTATCAAGGAACAATACTACCCTGTCAGAATTTATGACGAATTATATACCAAATGGACCACACTGCAGCAAGAAAGACACCAAGCAGTCTTAGATTTCATAAATATATTTCACACCTTGCACACCAAGATGGGTATAAAAGATTCAGAGCGGCATAAGGTGCTCAAGTATCATGGCTCTCTACATAGATACGTCTAGACCGAAATGGGATTTTTGGACATCTCATCCTTGGGCGCGGCCTAGGATGAGATGTCCAAAAATTTGGGCCTGGGAACCCCTCACAACAAAATCCAGGAAAGGGCAGCCCCAACCCATAGAACAAAGGACAGAGCAAAGATGGACAATATCAGGACAACCAGTCCAAGCCACAAGCAAAGAAGGACACCGAAAAGACAAAGAAAGATACCGGGAAGTGGTGCGACTTCCATAAGATCCCTTGGCATAACATTTTTGTCTGCCACTCAAAGCAGTCAATGGTGGATGAAGTGAAAGACTATGAATCAGATGCGAGTTCAGACTCTGAGCTAGAACCAGAAAGGGGAAGATGGATCATTGATGCGGAACCAAGTGCCATGGTTGCTACCACCAAGATCTAGCCTGCTGAACCAGACGAGCCAGAAGAAGGAGAACGCCTCATCCATTCACATATGTGGGTAAAAGGCACCCCATTGCACTTCATCGTGGATAGAGGTATCCAAAAGAACCTCATCTCAGCAGAGGTCATCAAGCGGTTGGCCCTGCTGACAACACCGCACTCACAACCCTACACCATTGGATGGCTCTGCCAAGGAAGTGATCTCCACGTCAGCCAACAGTGTTGATTGTCGTATGACATCAAGCCCTTCAAATATGAGGTATTGTGTGATGTTTCTCCTCTCAAAGTTTGTGATGTTATTTTGGTCCAACCTTATTTATGGAAACGTCGTGTTGTATATGAGTCTAGGACTCATAGTGTTATTATTACTTTGAACAGGAAATTGTACAGGATACTCGAGGTAGTCCCCCATCAAATTACAATTTCCTCAACTGACGACAACATCTACTAACGACAACATTCACTCAAGACAAAATCCAATGACGAAAACATCCACTGATGGAAACATCACAACCTCAAAAAAATGCACACAACAACATCACATACCTTCACTCCTTCATAGTGCACCTTAAGAACAAGAAAGACCTCAAGAAAATCCCTTACACTTCTCTTTCACACTACAAAGACACCCAACACCTTTAGTGCACCACAGATCACTTTTGCGCACCTCGGACTTGATCTCTTTCTTGGTTTCTCTCCAAATGTGAAAATATATCATGTATTTATAGTAATTATGTCCCCACTTTCAGGGCCAACCTATAAAGACTGGTTGAGTCGACCTCAATTTTCTGGTTAGGTTGTCGGACAAAAAAAAATCCATATCTCCTCATTCCTAGGGAATTAGAGGGAAGTAGGTTCTTTTTTTATGAGATCACACATCAAGGATATATAGCTGGAGAATGTATTAGGTTTCTTGCTTTGTCTCATGGTTCGTTTTGGGGCACCATACTTCTCTACATCTTGAATACGTTCTCTCACCCAAGTTGGCTTTATCTTGTGAGAGATTGTCATACGAGGAGGTTCCTGAGATTCTATCATATCATGATCTTATGGATTCTCATCATCATGGGTAACTCTAACTTCCTTCATAGGTTCTGCAACTCTAGGAGCTACATGTTCTTCATCATATACTTCTTCAATAAAAAATTTCATTGATCTCTTGAGTTCTCCATCTTCATCAAATGTTACATGTCTTCCGATCTCAATATGATGGTAACCTGGTATGTAAATTGTGAAGGCCTTAGAGACCTCACAGTATCCAACAAATATTCCCTTCTTTCCTGAGGGGTCCATCTTATTTCTCTTTTCTTTTGGAATGTGTACAAATACTGGACAACCAAATATTTTGAGATGGCCTACTTCTAGCTTCTTTTTGGTGAACATTTCTTCAAGGGTTTTGAACCCAAGTGCACTATGGGATAATCTGCTTTGGACATAAACTGTTGGTCTTGCTGCTTCAACCCATAAGTGCATTGGAAGATCTTGATCATGAATCATAGTCTTTACTACTTCCATAATTGTTTTATTCTTTCTTTCTGATACACCATTTTTTTGAGTATTATAGGGAGTGGTGAGCTCCCTCTTAATCTCGACATATTTACAAAATATTCCAAATTAATTTGAGGTGTAGTCTCCTCCATTATTTGACCCGAGTAACTTGATTTTTCTTTCGGAGAGGTTTTCTACCAAGGCTTTGAATCCCTTGAACTTTCCAAGTACTTCATCTTTTGATTTCAAGAAACAAACCCAAGTCTTATGAGAGTAATCATCAATAAATGATACATAGTATACATACCCTCTTAGAGAGGTTGATGGCATTGGACTGCATACATATGAGTGGACGAGTTCCAAGATACCTTCTACTTTACTATCGCTTTTTGGGAAAGGATTATTTTATGTTCTTTCCTTGTGCACATCCATTGCATACATCTTCATGATCAACCTTCATGGTTAAGGTTGAATATCATCTCCATAATGGGTTACTCCACAAGATAGAAAAGCTATGTGTTCCTAAAGGTGAAACATTTCATCTTATTAGAGAGGCTCACACCTCCAAATTTACAAGACATTTTTGTGTTGGGAAGACATTTGTTAGCTTACAAGGGTACATGTAATGGCCCATAATGAAAGAAGGTGTAGCAAATTATATTAGAGGATGTATACTTTGTTGTACCAACAAGGTATATAACATCCCTTACCTATACCCACTGAACCTTAGGAAAAAAAATCCATGAATTTTGTGGGAGGTTTATCAACAACTAGGAAGGGACATGACTATATTTTTTGTGGTAGTTGACAGGTTTAGTAAGATGCACATTCTTATTCCTTGTAAAAATACCATCAGAGGACAATAAACAATAAACATGTTCTTTGAACATGTATGGGTGCACTTTGGAATACCAAGGAACATCATGTTAGACATGGACACCATATTTCTTCGTGTCTTTTGGACTACACTTTGGGAGAATATGGACACAAAGTTGAACATATATACAAAATTCCATCCACAGACATATGGGAAAACAAAAGTAGTCAACAATGCTTTGGTGCAACTTTTGAGGGGCTAAAATCAAAAGCATCTGAACACCTGGGATGAAAATATGATTTATATTTAACACTCTTATAACATAGTGGTCCACACTTCTATTGGTAAGTCCCCTTTTTAAACTTGTTTTGGGTATTTTTTTCCTTCTCCCTTGGATGTTGTTTATGGACAATAAGGCGGAGTGAGGGAAGACACCATGAGAGAATCATTAAAATAAGAGAAGTTTTTCAAAAAGATTAGGCAGATCCATTTTCAAGTACATGAGATATTGAAGAAGTCACGAGAAAGGTACAAGGAATGACATGATTAGCTCAAAATAGAAAAATCATTCAAATTCGGAGACATCATTTGGTTACATATGAAGAAGGAAAGACTATAGGGTCCTAGTAATAAGATCAAGGCTCTACGGTATAGATCTTTTGAGGTATTTGATAAGGTGGGAGATAATTCCTACAAATTCAGTCTACCCCCATACATGTGCATTTAATTAGTAGTGAATGTGGAAAATTTGAATCCCTATGAGCCTTCCATATTAGATTAGGAGGAGGAGCATGTCCTACCTACCATAGAGGACTTGGCATCATATTCTTAGGCATATTTGGAAGAGGACATGGTTTTGCATAAGAGGTCCATAACTACAAGATAGGGGCAACATGACGTTTTGCAGATTGATTTGAAAGGAAAACCTTGAAGAAAGGAAAAATGGTAGTCTAGGGAGAAGGCGGAGGAAAAACTTCCTCACCTCATTCAATAAATCTTTTGGGAACCAAAATTCTCCTTAAATGGAGAGGTATGATCTGAATTGGATCATTATTGTTATGTAAAATTACTTCCTATGGTCTTTGGGCCACAACCACAACAGATCGGAACCCAAGGAAACTTGTCTCGGACTCTAATTAAACAATAAATTATGAATAACTACCTACAATAACGAACTTTCATAAAAAAGGGAAGAATAGTGCACCTAGAATCCTACGTTTGAAGTAGATCCCACTTGATGTCTTTCTCTATGCAATTCCTTCACAACAACCCTATGAAATTTCTACAGACAAAGAAGATGCATTTGCAATAAAGTAGTTATCCACCAACTAACTAATTGTAAACAATTTAGATTCGAAATAACATACATATAATATCATCAAAATCACAAAATAAAACAAAGAATTGGACGAGACTGAGAGTTATTTTATTGATGATAGGAAAAAGGAGTTGGTTATAACCTAGAACTGTTGCGGCACCGTCCTAGAACTAGGCTCTAAGTTCCTACACCCAAGGCTGAAAATGTAGAGGAGTGCCTCCAACACACTACACTCTAGCAGGTCCAAGGAAGACAAAGGTCTTCTTCCCAACAAGATAAGGATAATGCAAATTCTAGAAACAAGGTTTTCCACGTAGAGGGGACAATCTCAGACACTAGGGAAACATGGCACTTGCAAGATAATCTTTAAAAGGCCAACATAATGGTGCATTTCTTAGCCATCCTAGTTATCATTTTTCCTCCACCCCGAGGCTCTCTTTTCTACTCCATTTTGATGGTTGGAATCATTATGTATGGGATTTAGGAAGTTAGGGAACGTAAAAACCCATAAAATCCACTCGAAATATTAGGATTATATTTTTTTGAGCCAAAATTAACATGTAAGCGGGTTGCTAATAGGGAAACCGTGTGCGTACGCGAGTTGCTTTAAGGAAATTCGCATACACTTTTATAAATGGGGTTTTTAAAGAAGTTTTAAGGAGGAAAAGGGGTATTTAAGTCCTCCAAGCAAGGAAATGGATGTAACATAATCCAATGATTCATCATATGCATGTTTAGTGGAAAATGACATTATAATAGATGCCCCCTAATGTGTGAGGTTAGAAGAGCAATTGATGGCTGAAATACATTACAAAAGTCATGAGATAGTGGAGGGTCATTGGGTAAGAGTAGTTGAAGACCAGTCCCACAACAATACCTACAACAGAAACAGGTAAGATATTATCTTCTCAAGTTGGGCATTCCCATGCTTGAGTGTGATGTAAGCATGGACGCTAAATCAATTACATTATAGATCCATGAATGATAAAAATAAAACTAATGTCCATGGCCACAAAAACTATACAAAGTGGATCCTTGTGATATATAAAAGAAAAAATCATGGCCACGAGGAAATACATAGTGGATCCATGCAAATGTAGATCATAGGCACGAATAGATACACAGTGGAGCTATGTCTCATGATCAAATTAGAGGATATTTAGAGCCAAGGAAGTGAACAAACTTATCCTCTACAAGTACCAATGTCACTGAGGGTGGTACAATCAATATACGTTGGGTAGGAGAACAAAAGAGGCAATGCTTATAATTCACCTGAAGTCTTGAATCTTGTCGTCGTGGTATGAGTCTACACTTTGTGAATAAAGGATTTGAACTTGAACACACTGAGGCATCGTTTGATTACTATTCATTGATGTATACAGTTAACAAATGAGAGACAACCCATCGATGGTGATAATGGGTGTCAAGGTACCTATTACAATCTATCCAGTGTGAATAGAAGATTTGATGTCGAACACCTGATAGGTATTGCTTCATCCACTCTTACATCAATACTATATACAACCTTGTGCAATATTTTGTTGTAGCATTTGTAGGCCTTGCTTTGAGATGCATAGCCAAGAAACATACCTTCATTTGTTCTGGAATCAAACTTGCCCATGTTACATTTATCTTTATATAGTACTTTCTCCCAAATACTTTGAAGTATTTAAATGTAGTTGGTCTACCTTTCCATAATTCATAAGGTGTCTTGTAGTTGTTCACTCTAATTTGTGCTCTATTCAAAATGTAGACTGTTGCGTTGATTGCTTCTCTTCAAAAGGTGTCTAGTAGTTTGGCTTCATTCAACATTGTTCTATCCATTTCTTGTATAGTTCTATTCTTCCTTTCTACAACTCCATTTTTTTGTGGAGTCCTTGCTACTAAAAAATGTCTCTTGATTCCATGATTCTCACAAAATTCATCAAATTCATAAGATGTAATCTAACCTCCTATGTCTAATCTTAAGCACTTAATTTTTAAATCAGTCTCATTTTCAACTAGTTCTTTGAAATCTTTAAACTTCTCAAATGATTTAGATTTTTATTTAAGAAATGTAACCGATAACATTCTTGTGTAATCATCAATAAGAAACATAAAACAACTCTCACCTTTTAAATTTTGCGTTCTGGTTGGCCCGCAGAGGTGTGTGTGTACAAGTTCCAATGGATTCGATGTTGAGTACTCCTTTGTTTTGAAACTTACTCTCGTCTACTTCCCATGATGACATGGCTTACAAATAGTGTTGGTAGGTTTTGAGATCCTTGGCATATCTCTTATTTCTTGTGTCTTGTTGAGTTTTACTAGATTGTCAAAGTTTATATGACCCATCCTTCTCTTTCATAACCAACTTTCATTTACTTGTCCCATACAACATTTTTCTCCTTTGACTTCATCAAGAACGTATACATTGCTCGTGGTTCTGTTTGTTTTTTCCAGCAATCTTCTTGAACCTTCTTTCTTTATCTCACATACTTTAGAATTAAATGTGAGGTTTTAACCTTGCTCACACATTTGACTAACACTTAGAATATTGTGTTTTAACCCTTCAACATACAATACATTATGTGTTTTAGTCTTTCCATCATCAAGACTAACAACACCTTTTCCAACTCTCCTTGCCGAAGCATTATCCCCAAAGGTAACACTAACTCATTTTTCTTCATTTAGGGTGATAAATCTGATCTCATTCCTTGTCATGTGTTTTGAACATCCATTATCAATGTACCATTGGCTTCATTTGTCTTGAGTATACATTGCAAGTCCACATTATTCCTTCTTGTGTTCTTCTAGCTTCCTTTTCCATGCCTTTGTGTTTTCTTCTCTATGCTTGGCAAGAAAATTTTATTCCCTCTTTATTATGTTTCTTCTATAGTCACGTGCTATGTTCCCATAGTTATTTCACTTATAAAAATTAACATTGTAATCAAGTAAGGGATAAAATGAATTGTAGTTTCTATAAACAAACCCATGAGTACATATGGTTTAATCATTCTTTGAGGTTTTATAAGAACCTCTATTTATATCTCTCACACGATCACTTCTTGCATGAGCTTTACAATCTATTGCTTTATGACCAAAATTATTGCAAGAAAAACAATAGCCAAGAAAGAGATTTTGGTATTGGTTTATGAAAGGTCTTCTTGGTGGAACATCTCTTCTAAACTCATTCTTGTGGGAAGAATCAGATTTGTGTGGGTCATTATTTCCTTTCTTGTTGCTACTTTCATTGTTTATGTAGCCTTTGAGAATATTGGCATAGATTTTAGGATTTTCTTCATTTTCCTTTCTTGATGGCTTTGTTACCTTAGTGATTGCATCTCCCTTGAGGGTGTTTTGTTTTCCATCGTAGCCAAGACCCATCGTAATGAATGGTGACCTTTGGCAACTGAGAATATTATTTAAGATTTTAGTACTCTGTCCAAACTTCAACCTTCTATTCAACTAATCAATTGTTTTATCTAGTTCCTTTCTGAAGGAAATGATTCCAACCTCTAGCCTCTATTTCTTTCCACTAAGTTTGCATATTTCTTCTAGGGAACTAACAAGTTCTTCTTTAAGATTTGATTCCCTATCAATGTCTTCTTCTTTTGAATCTGATTCTTCTTTCTGTTTGTAATCATTTTCTTTATCATTAGATTTTGTATCCATGGCTATGAAGAGGAATTCTTCTTGACTGGCCATGTCTTCTCCCGAGATCTTCCTTCCAATGGTTAGATTGTTTCCAAACAAACCTATACCAATTGTTGAACTTATGCTTATACTGAGAGGGAGGGGGTGTGAATCAATATATGACACTTTTTACTTTATTTAACCATTCATCAATAATTCATTAGATGAGAAACAATAATCACATATAAACTCAAATTACAATGCACAAAGTTTAATATGGAAACCCAATCGGGAGAAAACCATAAACATATCGTTATAAATTTATGTAGGCACCAACTTATTGTTACAAAGATTGTAGGCACCAACCTACTGGAGACACTAATCTTCTCAACTAAGCACCAACTCAGCAAGATGTAGGAACCAACCTACTAGAGACACCAATCTCCTCAATTGAGCACCAACTCAGCAAGATGTAGAAACCAACCTACTAGAGACACCGATCTCCTCAACTGAGCACCAATTCAACAAGATGTAGGCACCAACCTAATGGAGACACCAATCTCCTCAACTGAGCAATAACTCAACAAGATGTAGGCACCAACCTACTGGAGACACCAATATCTTCAACTGAGCACCAACTCAATAAGATATGTGTAGACACCAATCCAAGATCTTCATACAAAGAGTACTTTTGAATTCACATGCATGCTTCATTCCATAGACAATCCTTCAAACCTTAGTCACATGTAGTTGTCATGCCCTAGTGATCCTCATAGCATCATTCCCATAATGTAATCATTGACGACAACGTTCACTGATGACAACATTCACTTATGGCAACATTCACTGACGACAACATTCAGTGAAGACAACATCCAATGACGAAAACATCCACTGATGGAAACATCACAACCTCAAAAAAGTGTACACAACAACATCACATAACTTCACTCCTTCATAGTGCACCTTGAGAACAAGAAAGACCTCAAGAAAATCCCTTACACTTCTCTTTCACACTAGAAAGACACCCAACACCTTTAGTGCACCTCGGATCACTTTTGCGCACCTCAGACTTGATATCTTTCTTGGTTTCTCTCCAAATGTGAAAATATATCTTGTATTTATAGTAATTATGTCCCCACTTTCAGGGTGGACCTGTAAAGACTGGTTGAGTCGACCTCAATTTTCTAGTTGGGTTGTCGGACAAAAAAAATCCATATCTCCTCATTCCTAGGGAATTAGAGGGAATGTCATATACCATTGGAAAGGTCTTGGAATAAGATTTCCAACCATATAAATTGTGCTCCAATTTGAGCTAGGTATGGAGGGTAAAAATTTCTTCAAATACGGGGTATCCAAATTAATCATCAAAAATCCAAAAGTAATACTTTCAACAATCTTCATCTTGCAATCTTTATCTTAAACATCTTGTAGGCTTGTAATATTTATCTTGTACATATGTAGTCTTCCTTTGTCTTTGAAATCAATGACAACAATATTTCCAACACTTTATATAATACCCAATTACTTGTTATTGTAAATAAATAAATAATTTATTAAAAAAAACACATGACATGGAATGAAATAATTAAAAAAAAATTGCACCTCCAAAAATTGGATCCCTCTTAATGCTTGATAGATCTGGGTTTAAGATGGATATATGCTGGTGTAAATTTCAATAAAACTTATCTTGCAAAACCTTTTGTCAACATTTAAAGTAGTTAACCATTTCATTTTAAAGCTAATACAAATGTTTATGAGGACATTTTAAGTTGAATTTAGTTTATGAGCACATTTTAAGCTAATGGAATTGTTTAACATAAAGATTGTGCACTTTGTTCAATAAAAGTAGCACGTTGTGCCCCGGATGGGGTGACACGCGGCACCGTGGTGGTGACACCAGGATCAGCACTAAGCTCGGGTTTAATTGTTGATGGCCATAGCATAGGCCATACGACGGAGGGACTCCTCCCCCGCGTGACCATTTACACCCCCTGCGCACTCAGATTGAAAGAGGATATGGGAGGACAGATGACTCTGGTGTTTGGTTATGTGTTTTCTTATGAGCCCGGGCAGAGCAGGAATGCTCCTGCTTCGGCTACGCTCTACGCTTGGACGTTCACCACCTTTTCTTTGCACTCTGATAAGGATTTCCAGGGTTGTTTGTCTTTGCGTGTGCCCCGACAGAGTTGGTCTGCCTGCGCTTTGCACCTGCAACCGCTCTCGTCCTGGACTTACAGCTTAGCACTGCAATTGCTTGGCACTTTCATTCACCCCCCGGATTCAATGGCTAGAAAGAGAGGCATGCCTCGTCGGGGCTCAGCCTGGGACGCCCATAAGGCGCAGCGGTGACAAAAGGAGAAATTAGAACGCGCTCTGGCTTTGGCGTCTTCCATTCTTCGGAAGAAGGCTCGGGCTGAGAGACGGGCGTTTCTCGACACTATTGCAGAACCGGGAGTTGGTTGTAGCAGGGAAGACACGACATTTAAGCTGAGTGACAAGAAGGAGGCCGAGACCAAGGATGTGTTTCCCACCTGCGTCGTGGAGGAGGACCCATTTATGGGGGACCTGCCGATTGTTGAGAAGCCCCGCGCCATGGAGGGTACCAAACGCATTTTGGCTAGGGAAGACGACTTCCCTGGCTGCATTGTTGAAGAAATTCCCTGGCCGGGCGACTTGCAAGCTGCTGGTGCCAAGAAGACTGTGGATGCAGAGGTTGAAGCGGTGCAGAGGGAGCTCGCGGTTGGCATTGGTGAGGCAATGGAATTGAGGATTGCTCCCCGTAGTGGTTTGGGTGGTGGAATGCATGGCTCTCTCCTCATCGACGAGCACCTGGATTTGGTGTTCGAGCTCCGAGGCCACATGTCGGACCTGGAACATAGGGCCCTCCTCATGGGCCAGCGCATGGACCTACTCCTCAGCGCATTCTCCGGTGCTCCAGCTCAGCGAAAGTGCCCCCTGTGAGCGCAGGCTTTTGCCATTCCGACGGGGACCACTTGGCAGAATAGCGAAGGCGACAGGTCACCGAGTGCCTAGGTTTTTATAATTTCCTCATTTTTAGTTTTATTGTGTAACTGTTTTATGTTCATCTGGACCATAAGCATCTATCCTGGTTTCCTCCGGGCAGGACAGATGCTACTTTTCTTTATGTATTATCGTATAACTGTTATTTGCTCCCCACTTATGCTGGTTTCCGGTTACCGGCAACATTTTTGGTGACTGTAGCCATGCCACTGTATATTTTGTCAAAGTTTTGTGCTAATCTAATATAGCAGGTACTACTCCTTTTTTATTTAAAAAAATAAAATAAAAGTAGCACGTTGCAAAATGTAAAACTATACGAGCTTTAGAGAAAAAAATTATAATTTTGAGTTTTGATTTGTTCAACGAGATAACATGTAAGGATTGTTATAATAGTACTTTTGGTTTATCAGTAAATTTTAAGACAATGTTTTCTAGTATTATGTTACTATGGATAGAGTATGAATAAATGTATAATTTTAATAAAATTTAAAATTATTGTATTAATCTTCAAGATATGTATTTTCATAGATATTTTGAATTTTTTTTATTTTATAANAATTTTAAGACAATGTTTTCTAGTATTATGTTACTATGGATAGAGTATGAATAAATGTATAATTTTAATAAAATTTAAAATTATTGTATTAATCTTCAAGATATGTATTTTCATAGATATTTTGAATTTTTTTTATTTTATAATATTTAAAGTTTTATAAAGTATAAAATAAATAATTTATAACATAAAAATAATAATCATTTAATTTTTAAGATTATAGTTGAATTAGAAATTAAATTGATATATATAAGATTATTGATGATGATGATGATGATGATGATGATGATGATGATGATGATGATGAAGAAGAAGAAGAAGAAGAAGAAGAAGAAGAAGAAGAAGAAGAAGAAGAAGCAGCATTGATATCAAGATTGGTTTATTGGACCTTAAGAAAGGTAAGATATTACTTGGACTTTTTTAGAATGTTATTTTGATGTTCAAAAAATATTAAGAGAAGCATTCCAAGATCATTATAGTTTTGATGACTTAGAAGGTTGGGAAGGTCGATACTGTGAAAAATATTTTTGAAATTGAGATATAATTTGGGTATACACAGGGCACTTTAGGAGAAAGTGTTTTTCATCTTCAACCCTTTAAGTGTCACAAAGGTGACAAATTCTTTCATGTCATGGTGTTTTGAGAATTGTCCAACGCCTAGTTTCATTATGCAACTTATGAGGATTAGTTCTTATTTTAGCAATATTGATTCTCGTTTTTATGCTAATCAAAACAAACCAAGACTTTTGATTCTCAAAATTAAAGTTAAACACATACTTATAATATCCATATATAAATTTTATAAATTTATTTTCTTATAATTTGTAAATTTGTTTTGAATTATAATTATTTTCAAATATTATTTTACCATATTTCTATGGTTGGTATATAACACCAGCGTAAATGTATTTAATTTCATATTTATCAAGCGTTTAGAGATCAAATCTCTTAAGGTGTAAACCTTTTTTTAAATGAAAAACTTGAAAAAAGGTTTGCACCTCTAGAGAATTGATCCATCCGAATGCTTGATAAATCTAAGGTTGATCTAAAGTTAATATAAATCTATTCAGATAATATCTCAATCCAAATTTAATAACTTAGACATACATAATTTAACCATGAAATACAATATCTATAAAATGCATATTTATAATCATTATATCTCACTAAATGATACAAAATATAATAATATTTTATATAGTAATATAATGAATATAAATTAGTATAAATCTATACTAACTTTAACCTCTACTTCCATATTGAGAAATAGTGCATAATGTCCATATATCTAAAGATTTTAAGTCTATTTTATTTTGTTTGCATTCTTAGAACAAAAGAAGTTAGAAGGGTCCCAATGTTATATCTTCCACATGTGATTGTAGATGTGGATTCTATGGCAATCGCATTTTGGCCATGAACTGTAATCATCATTATTATGACTTGTATTTGTTTTACGTGTAATTTTTTTTTTTAATTTTAATGCAAGTATTTTTTTTGGATTATGTAAGTGAATCTCACACAGGGATTGTTTGGCTTTCAGTTTCACACTTCGGAGGCAGCATCTCTTATTCTGGAATCCAGGTGGTTGTTGGATGAAGGCAGTGTCATGTTGAAATGATGGCGAGTCTCTTTTCACCCATCAAAGGAATATTTTCAATGTCATCATCTTTGGGTCCTACTGTCGGGTTTACTGCTACAATGGCAGAACAAGAAGGCACTAACAGAGATTGCCAATGGATTGTGGCGTTTTCTAGCAGTGGAAAAGAAGGCCTTACAAGCTAGAGATAAACATTTGTGTAGGGTTCTTGTGGAAATAGACATTCATGCGAGACTTCTGGAATGGCGGGGGATGATTCGATCACAGACCCTTGATTATCTGGTGGTTCCATTCAGATGCACTGTATGCCGACATACGGGTCATCTCAGACGAGACTGTCCTGGTATTTTTCCCAATGACTCTTAATCTTCGGATTCCTCTCTATTGTGGAAACCTGCTAGCACTGATCCCCCTGAAGTTACATCGAGTGCTTGGAATGCTCATTTCCAAGGTTCTGATTCAGACGAGGAAGATAGGATTGATAACAGCCTCACCAGTAAGCTCAAATCACTATGTTCGTCCCTTTATTTCTCCCTAACTTTGTGGGAATGTGCAACTTTGGACCACTCTCCCGGTTGGAACACCCTCCCTCTACCTTTTGTTGACAAATAAGTTACCTGTGTTGACTCCTCGGAGATGGAATCTTTCCAGAATATGCCTTAGGGTAAACTTATTATTCTGGGGGGAGCCCATTCTTTGTCTCTTTCAATTCCTTATTCATCTGAGCCTATCCCTCCTTCATCCCAGGATACGGTGCCTATGGGATCTCCTGTTGACACGAGACCTACCTTTACTTCTTTTGAGATGGCTCGGGCGACGGGCCTTTTTGCTCTTGTTTCCTTAGAGAAGGATCCTGGTAAGTGTTCTCAACTGGAGGATCCACCTGTCTTTCATCGTATTGTGATTGATGAGTCTCTTTCCCCCTATCTACAAAACTTCATTCACCCTACGGGTTTTCATGAGACTGCAAGGGACGATGGGAGAATCAACGAGGTCTTGGAAACTCTGATTCCATCTTTACACGAGATCCTAGAACCTCAAGTATTGCATACTTTCAAAGGAAAAGAAGTCATAAAGTCTTCTCATCCAGAGGCCTCTTGTTCTCTTCCTGATACAAAGAAAAACCACCATATTGGAGGTGATAAGAGTTTTATTTGGTCCAAAGGTTTGGGCTATGAACTATCACCGATTCAAAAGTGAAGTGATTGAAAACGGGCGGAGGTATGTATTAAGGAGCAGGTACCTAACACTTCTTCTGATTCTGAACATGGGGCGCTTAAAGGCATTAAATCCCTAGCATGCCTTAATTAATGATCTTGTTGTCCCTAAACATCAGGGGAGTGGGCGGCTCCCAAAATCTTGCCTCGATTTGTCATCTATTTTTTCATCATCAACCAGAGATTATTTTTCTTCAAGAGACACATGTAGATGAGGTTAAAGCTCGCTCTTTCATCTCATATCTAAAGCCCAATTGGAATTCGGTGTTTGTCAATTATTTAGGTAGATCGGGAGGCCTTCTAGTTGCCTGGGATCCCAATAAATTTGTTTTGAACCCTTTTATTAGTTGCAGCGGGATCATGTTGACAGGTTTCAGCCACAAATTAAATAGACAGTTAACTTTTCTAAACGTCTATGGGTCGTGCACAGACCGGAGGAATTTTTGGCAAAAGATAAAAGAAAGAGATCTTTTATCACACGAAAATCTAATTCTGGCAGGTGATTTCAACTTTACCTTGGCAGAAGGTGAGATTTGGGGTTCTTCTAGGACTATAGATCCTTTGGCACCTTTCTTAAAGTCTTTGTTCATAGAGGCAGGTTTATTGGATATCAAACCGAAGATCCTTGTTCCAACCTGGCGAAACGGTAGAAAAGGGTCGGATTGCATTTTCAAACGTTTAGACAAACATTTCACCTCTACATAACTGCTGGGAAATATGACAAGGTATCATGCTTGGGTGGCGATGCCTTATCTGTCGGATCATGCTCCCATCCTCCTTCAACTTGAAGGCGGTTTTCAAAGGAAAAAATTTCCTTTCAAACTCAATCCGGGTTGGCTAAAGGAGGCTGAGTTTTCTTGAATCATTGGGGATATCTGGAAGGATACAAAGTTTCTTCAAGAGCCAGGCCTTCGAAGATGCTTAGTCTGGAAACTTAAATGTTTAAAATTAGAAATCAAGAAATGGAGCAAAAAAAATAAAAAATAGTTATCTCATAAATTGGATGTCTTAGAGGAGGAGCTACAGTTTTTGTATCATACTATTACATCTGATTGGCAGAACACCAAGATTTCAAACTTGATAAAAACAAAGGAAAAGGAAAGGACAGATCTACTAAAGGAGGAGGAAGATACTTGGCATCAAAAAGGTCGAGCGATCTGGCCAAAATCAGGGGACTGCAACACTAAGTTTTTTCACCATTATGCAAATGACCGGAAAAATCGTAAACAAGTATGGAATTTGCATACAGTGTCAGGTTTAAAACTATCTGGCCAACAAGATTTAAAGGAGTGAGCAGTTGAATACTTCAAACAACTGGGCATGACAGCAGGCATCCTAAACAAAGATCAGACCTCAGTCGCAAATGTTTATCTATCGATGGTTACGGAGGCGGAAGCATAATCAATGGATCAGCATTGCAAGCTGGAAGACCTCAAGAATATCTTAAAGGCCTTTTATTGTGATCAAATCCCAGGCTCAGATGGCTGGACAGTAGAATTTTTCCTCTATTTTTTTGACTTGGTGGGCGAGGATCTTCTTGGCATGGTGGAGGAATTGACGAAAACTGGTGAGGTGATTAAAGCCTTAAACACTACATTCTTAGTTCTTATTCCAAAATCAAGTAAGCCTTCAACTTTTGGCAACTTTTGCCCGATCTCCCTTTGGAACCTTTTCTATAAAATCATAGCTAAATTGTTGGCAAATAGATTGAGACCCATTTTGTCAAAAGGATTGGCGGAAGAACAACTGGGATTTCTCCATGGCAGGCAGATCCTAGATGCAGAGGGGACTACTCAGGAATGCCTCCACAACAACAAGATTTGATTCTAAATCTTGATTTAATGAAAGCCTATGATCTCATAAATTGGGATTTCCTAATGTTGATTCTTCATAAGGCGGGTTTCAGCCTGGCTACTATCAGATGGATTATGAGTTGTGTCTGATCGGTTTCCTATGCAGTTATAATTAATGGTGAACCGTCTTATTTCTTACAAAGGGATAAGGGCCTCCGACATGGCTTCCCTCTGTCACCCCTCCTATTTATCATGGTAATCGAAAGTCTAAGTCTTCTCATCAATGGGGAGAAATCTGTTGGTACCTTGATAGGGATAACAATTTCGAGAATCATCAAGATCCTCCATCTACTCTTTGTAGATGACATATTGATTATGTCAAGAGAAAATATCGATGAATGGGCTATGATAGCATGCATTCTTAACATTTTTCAAATTGCTACAAGTCTCCAGATTAATGTAGAAAAATCTTTATTCCTTACAGTGAGATTGGTTGATTCAGACTTAATACCTTTCAAAGCCATGTTTCCTTATCACTTTGAACCTTTTGAGATAGGGTTCAAGTACATGGGTTTTCTTTTAAAACTGAATCGCTACATACCCGAGGACTGGTCATGGTTAATTTGTAAGTTTGAAAAAAGAGTGGACCACTGGTGCAATCGGTGGCTTACCCTCAGAGGCCGACTTGTCTTGATTAAAGCTATTTTGATGGGTTTATTAGTCTACTGGATGTCTATGTCATCCATACTGATTTTAGTTCTTTGGAAACTTAGGAAAATCATATTTTCTTTTCTCTAGTCGGGATGTAAAGAAAAAAATCGTCCACATCTTATCAACTGGAAAAGTTTAGCAAAGCCCAAATCTGCAGGCGACTAGGGGATAAAACATCTAGCAAGTTTTAACAAAGCATTGTTGGAAAAAATTCTATGGAGGGGTCTAACAACGGATGGGATCTAGCAAAAAATACTTAAAGATAAATACCTGCCATCCTTACCTGTCTCTAATTGGTTTAGATTGGAGAACAGTTGTTTAGAGGTTTCATCCTCTGTTTGGAAAAATCTGCAAAAAGCCAAGCCACTCCTGGACCATTGGCTATGTTGAAAGGTGGGTGGCGGGACCTCTATTCAGGTAGGAAAAGATCATTTAATGGGAATTGGAAAGCGATCAATTTTATCACGGGGCCTTCAGTCTGCCCTAAAACACAAGGGGATCATTTTCTTATTTCAAGTGAGGAATTCTCCCGCGATCTCTCCTCTATACAACTATTGGAAATATGTGACATAGATGGCTCTAACAGTTGATCAAGCTACTGAATGGGAGCTGTACAGATAGGCTCTGGCTAGCACGGGTATCCTCCTTACTCAAATTGAAGATGAATTATACTGGGAGGACGGTGATGGTACAGCTTCCCCAATGACAAAAAACCTCTATAAGGCATTGGCAGATGTTCTATGGGCACCAGTGATACAGGATTGGACATTCAAGCTATGGTCCTGGCAATTGGCACTAAAAGTCAAGTTATTCTTCTGGCTGCTGCTAAAAAATAAATTGTTGACCTGGGATGTTTTGACAAGTCGTGGATGGGAAGGTCCAAGATTATGCATCTTATGTAGATGCAATCAGGAAACCAACCATCATTTATTTATTACATGCCCATTTACGTGTAAAATCTGGACACATTTGGAAGGAATGTTGAAGACAAAGCTGACTTGGGAAGGTCAATCGGTCGATGAATGCCTCTCTTTATTTGATGAACAACATCATTCCTCCATCAGCTTGCCAGCAGTGGTTTGTTGGTGTACATGGCTTGAATGAAAAAACCTCCTATTCGATTATGGATCAAATTTCCCTCTAGTAGTAGCATCAAAGGTGATGCGGTTTTACAATGCTGAAAAGAAGCTACAGATGTCGCCTTCTATAAAAATGAACATAATCCCGCCTCCACTACAAAACCATATGTGTTGGTTTGATGGAGCGGCTGCAGGGGATAGAAATAACAGTGGGGCAGGTGGAATTCTTTCTATTGCCCATAATCATTTTATCAATTGGACTTTTAATTTAGGTGGTGGCACCAACAATAGGGCGGAGTTGTTGGGTGTTTGGACGACACTTCATTTGGCAAAGTTTTTAAATATTCAGACTCTTGCTATCTTCGGGATTCAAAGCTGGTGATAAACTGATGTAATGGAAAGGGTAATCTTTGTTCTGTAGCACTGGATGGATGGAAGGCTCGGATTCAGGAGGGTCGTTGTCATTTTAATATCTTATCTTTCCACCATACATACAGGGACTTTAACAAGGCTGCAGAAACACTCTCAAAAAAGGCACTCCAGGACTGCCTTCATGTCGGAACGATATTTTATACACTATGGGTGGACAACAATCCCAGCTTAGCAAAAACCATTAATGTTTTTTGACCCCTCTTTCTACTCTTGGTCCTCCATTCCAATCTNACACTCTCAAAAAAGGCACTCCAGGACTGCCTTCATGTCGGAACGATATTTTATACACTATGGGTGGACAACAATCCCAGCTTAGCAAAAACCATTAATGTTTTTTGACCCCTCTTTCTACTCTTGGTCCTCCATTCCAATCTACAGGTAGTCTGCGCAGTTTTTCATTGGACCATTCGTCGAGACATTCTATGGCTTTTGTTTTTTAAGCATCCTTGTATGCTCATTGGTGGGCATTTGATTTGATGTTATCAAGCGATCGAGGATCAATTATTGTAATGAACATAAATGTTTTATTTTATATATCTAATATAAAGGGAAATTTCATTGACTGGAAGTGATAATATATTTTCATATCGGTTTGTAGAGCACGTATCTATACAATAATACTTCATTGTATAATGACATAGATTTTATATATGTGTTTTAAAAATCCCAATTTTTTTTTAGATCTATCACATAAAGAACATTTGTACATGTATACGTTGAAATATGATATCTATTTATTGAAACAAGAAGGATGTGTAGATATATCTCAAGTATTTATGGATCAATAGATTTATAGTTGAAACAACATTATCTATTGAGCATTTGCAAATCTTTCATTGAAATCAATTACTAAGATGACATTTAAAGATGTGTTGAGCATTTATTCACCATTTCAAGAAGATCTCTCCCACACACATATATGATGTTATTTGTCTTATATAATACTTTTACAATTTGTGATGGAAAATACTCAATAAAATACTTCATAATTTGCCTTCTATAATACACTTACAATTTGTGTGTCTTCTATAATACACTTACAATTTGTGGGTCTAGATAAGGTTGATCAATTGGACTCTTGGCATCATCATCCAAATTGCATACGACCATGGATGAGGGCTCCAAATTTTCCAACATTTCATACATACATGGGTTCTCCTTAAGTACATGCCCAACAAAATTACATACCAATTCCCCCCATTAAAAGGGGGTAGTAAGAAACAAATCACCCTCAAAATGATTTAGGCATTGACTATACATTAATCCCAAGGATTGGCATTAACAAAGTCAATCATTGACATTGGAAACACAAAATGTTAAGGCTTGACCTTCGTGCACCAAAACTTTAGTAGGAATTCAGATATTCCCAAAGTTTTCATTCCACTATCATGCAAAAGACGAAAGATATAGGGATAATTTTAAGGATGGAAATTTATATTAAAATGTAGAAACATGGGCTAATCTTACTAGTTCTTCATATGCAAAATGTAAAATGTTTGACGATAGTTTTGTAAAAATATTCAAATTTCTAAGGATTTTATATAGTTTTTGTAAATTTTTGGCGATTTTTAAGGTAAAATAATTTTATTCTATGGAATTTGGGTGAATCATTTTTAGAAAAATGGAAATTCACAAATCTTTTTTTGGGAAAAACAATGGAAAATCATCCCATTGGTGAAATTTATCCCCTAAAATGATCTAAGTGTATCACTCATAAACAAGAGAATCCATGTGTGTATTCTTGATCCAAGTGGATATCAATGGCCACCCACCTCTTTCACTGACTCAACATGATTCTCCATATTGGTAGTTTTGTTATGATTTTTTGGGTCCTAAACTTTTGAGGCCATTGTGAGGCCCTAAATGATGGTTTTTGGGGAAATTTAGGGGCATAGGTTTGTCTTTGACACACCTAGGCCATGTCATGAATTGTAGTTCTTAGTTAGAGATTTTCAACGAGCTACTATGTGCCCCAAATGGAGATTGTATGCAAAATTTGGACCCCGGGGAAGTTGATGTATCAACTAACCACCTCGAGGCCCACAAACAATTTGGGACTTCACCTCCTAAGGTTAGGGGTTGGGACCTTTGGGGTTCTTGATCTATATTAAAAGGTCATTCTTTCGGCCTCTTGTAATAGCTTTTGTGAATGAGCATAGCCGACATCTCTCTCTCTCTCTTTAGAGATAAGCTACCACCATTCTAGCCAGTTTGTCTTCTACAATGTTCTGTTATATTTTATTCATTAATAGAAATTGGGTTTTCACTATATTACTATGTTGTCTTCTATATTTATGTATGTGTGTTCTCCATTTCTTTTCCCACCTTTCATTTCATTCCCTATACAATACCGATAAATTATTTGTCAATTTCACAAAAACAATTTCACCTTCAATGTCCCCTCCTCGGTTGTTTTTTTCTCTTCATCTATATGCAAGTTCATGAATGCACCATACTCTATGCTTGGAACATAGTCATTATGCATCCAATCCCTGATTCTAACATATATTATCTTTACTTTGTGTATAAAACCATCATGCAGATAATCATTTCCTCCAAAAGTACGCTTATTGAATGTGAATGATTTAAAGTAGCCCCCCATACACATATATATGTATGTACATGTATATGTAACAAATAAATTTAGCAATATTTAAAAAATAGATTTAATTATTGAAAATGAATCCCCACACAAAACACCATTCATTACTCTACGAATGATTTAAAGTAAACACACACACACACATATATGCAACAAATTAATTTATCAATATTCAAAAAAATAGACTTAATAATTAAAAATGAATCATCACACAAAACACAATTCAGTACTCTATTTATTTATTGAACAATTGCACTCTTGGATACAATCTTCATTTCGAATTAGGCACTTGCAATTCAATGGTTAACAACCTTATCCAAAAACAAAATCCCTTGATGTTAAACAACACAACCACCTCTATTCATTTCAACATTCTTTTCCCTTGTTTCGAAGGCATGCTAGTGTTATTTTTTCCAAAGAAGGAAAAAGCCTACAAGACTCGAGGGTATCAACCTAGCCTTTGTTGATACAATCTCAAGACCTCTACTTATAACAAAATGTGGTCATTGATATAACTCGTTGGTGGTCCATAAGGAGATAGACTTCCACTCTTACTAGATGCCTTTAGGTATTGGGTCATTAACTTGTTTCCCTACATTTGAGTAAGACGAACTCTTAGCCAATCATAAGCATTTTTAAGTCACACTTTAGAACCAGATGGTGGTCAACGAAGATACTATCTGCAAGAAAGCCAATATCCCATACTAATCATTGATGAGACTCTTGTAAAAAGATCATATATTTACAAGTAATGGTTAACCTTAATCTTTAATATGAAACCAAATACTAACCACTATATACTAATATTATTATAAAAAAATATGGTATATTTTTCTTTTGAATAATTTCTAAATTATTTTTCAAAATTATCAATCTCAAGACCTCTACTTATAACAACATCATTGTGTGTAGACAAAACCTGGTCATTGATATAACTCGTTGGTGGTCTATAAGGAGGTAGACTTTCACTCTTACTATATGCTTTTAGGTATTGGGTCATTAACTTGTTTCCCTACATTTGAGTAAGACGAACTCTTAGCCAATCATAAGCATTTTTAAGTCACACTTTAGAACCAGATGGTGGTCAACGAAGATACTATCTGCAAGAAAGTCAATATCCCATACTAATCATTGATGAGACTCTTGTAAAAAGATCATATATTTACAAGTTATGTTTAACCTTAATCTTTAATATGAAACCAAATACTAACCACTATATATTAATATTATATATATATATATATATGGTATATTTTTCTTTTGAATAATTTCAAAATTATTTTTCAAAATTATTATAATTAAAATGGAAATAAATGTTGTATAATTGTTTTTAATAATTTCTAAAATTTTTGTAACTACTTTTTAGTATAGGTATTATTTCATTGAGGTCATAAATAATTGTGTATTAATGCTCTAGAATTTCAGAAAGGAGGAAATAATTTATAAATCTTTTACAATCTCATGTTCATTTCACAAGATTTCAGCATGAAAAGAAGGCAACCAGAGATGGACCACTAAGATAAATTATAACAATGGCATGTGTTGGTGTACCTAGGCAAGTTGGGTGTCGGTGTAGTCTTTCCGTGTACATATTTATCTTGTGTCGGTACCAGTGAGGAAGAGAATGATCCATAGTCAAATTTAACATTAAGTGGTGCTAGTGAGAGGGAGGGTGAGGGTCCATGTCAAAGAAATCTTTTAGTAGATAAAATGTTTATTATTTATTAAATGTAGAAATGACAATTCAATAAACTTGGTGTTGGAGTTTTGTCATGTAATGTTATTTTTATTTTCTTTTTCCTGTACCAAAGCTTCATAAAAAAAATTGCGTTAATATTTACTATATCTATTGAGTTTATTTAAGGATATCCAAGAATAATATCTACATTATCCATATCTATAGCATTAAAATCTAAATGCAAAATATACGTATTCATAGTAATCTTTAAGTCTTTAGAAATTTAAAGTTTTTCTTCTTCAACCTCTACGCTCTAGATATGCTTTTGTAAGGACTTGAAATCTAGAGTTTATACATGGATGAAATTATACTTGCTACTCAAGTTTATAGAAATAATGGCATTCTCTTGTTTAAGACATCCATGAAATTGTAATAAGAAGTTTGCAAATGAAAGTAAATTCTTAATGCTCTCTTTATCCTTTTTCTTGCAATGAGACCACATGTCTAAAAATACTTTTTCATGTTCTTCACTTGAAAATTCCTCCATATTGTAACAATTAACCAACTTCCACCATATGGTAGGATCTTTTGTCAAACCATAGTGTAGACAAGCTTTCTATTTCTCTTGCCACGATGACTTCATCATATGTATGTATTCTTCAATATTAGGACCATCAACTTTTCCTTAAAAAAACATCTTGCTTGATAAAATCCCATAAAGAAAAGTAGAGTTTTGTAGAAATAACTTACTCTTTAATGGAGTTCCTTATGTGCACCTAGGGTTTTGAGGTGGAAAATTGAAAAATTAAAAAACGACAAATTGTTTTTTCCAACTATGCCCTAGAAAGTGTTATGATACTAGATGTAGTGTACCTTAGATATGAAAATAGAAATCACACATAACATGTAGAAATAATGGGTAGGAAACGATTCAATACTTTATTTATAAACACCCTTGAGGTAGAGAAATTCCTTGCAAATATCCTTTTATAGAATGACCAACTCTTGCTCACTTGCCTCTTTGAGGGGGCAATCTCCCAATGAGACAAGTTCTCCAACACAACAATATTCTCATGCATGCTCAATAAGGACAACTCATCTTTATTTGTAACCTACCAAATACTAACTACCTAATGGACCTTTTTTAATGAGGCTACATTACATTTATTAAATGCTAACTACCTAATGGGGCCTTAATAAGAACTAACATTGTGGACCTAGCTCACATCACATTAAATGGATACCATACTTATCCTATTATTATATCTAATGGACCCATAAGTTCCTATTACAACAACAGGGAGGATCCTAACAACTAATAAAGTATACATAACAATGGATAGACTACCTTCAAACATATGCCTTTGAGATCGTCTATAATAAGGGTAAAGAAAATATTGTTGCAAATGCTTTATCTCAAAAATATGAACCACCCACCTTTAACTTCATCCTAGTTAGTCAACCTATGTGCGTGCAAGTGCTCCTTGTAGCCTACAAAATGAATTTCACTATAGTTCAACATCAATCAAACATTATTGAGGGAAAGAAGTGTTAACCTTGGACTATGAGGAATTGTGTCATTATCTTTAAGAATGACATTTAAAATCTAGAATGTCTCTCAACTTATACAATAGGGATTTTAGCATGAGCTTGCATCTCCCTCTATGGTCATGTTGAATTTCACAAAACTTAGAAGAATAGGTCGTATAGATATGGATAAAGATATGGAATTGCTCTTGAAACTCAACCCTGGTCAGTGAAATGATAGTAATTGATTGTCATTTTCTTCTCTCTTTTAATTTTTAAGACCTAACAAAAAAACACCAACAAATCTTGATTGAAGCTTTGATACCACTTGTTACATCCCTAGTACCCAAAAGGGATCACACTTGCATA